>JAFBJZ010000844.1:142500-153036 GCA_016785225.1 Psettodes erumei
CAGGGTCACGGGGTCGCCGCGGGACAGCTCGGACGCCAGGTCCGTGCAGCCCTCCGCGTCTCCCGTCAGGCCGGCGACGATCTGCCGCACCGTGTCCTCGCGAGTCCTGAGTCAGCGTCCAAATAAACTTTATTTACAGTCTTCACCCCAAACGTGAAGCTAACCTGCTAAGCTAACCTGAGGTACTTGCGGATCGGCTGGCAGGCGACCTGCAGGATGACCATGGACGGGTCCAGCTCCCTCAGGGCCTTGATGGCCGAGATGTAAACGGTGAGGATGTCGGACGTGTGGACGCCTGAGGACGAGGGGGGAGGGGGGGGGCGGGGGGGACGGACGGTGTGAGCGCGAGCTGATTTTCAGGTGTGTGAGCAGAACCGGGGGGGGCGGAGCGGGAACTGACCCGGGTGCAGCAGGCGACTCTCAAACGCAGACTTCAGCGAGGTGAGGAGCTGCTGCCTCTGATTGGTTCTCTCCAGACAGAACTTCAGGTCCTCGATGGCAGCTTTGGATTCTGGGAAATCTGAGGGAAGCAAACGGGGGGGGAGAGGCGAGCGTGCGCGCGGCGGCGGACGGCGAGGACGTGCCCCCCGCTCTCACCTCTGATGATGCTGAAGAGCTCGTCGATCCTCATGTTGACGTAGATCCTGCAGAAGAACTGGTGCATGTGACACCTCCACTGCTTCAGGACGGAGCTGGCCGGCTGCAGGCCGGGAACGCCGGGAACGTCGGGGGCCGCGGGAACGGGCGCGGGCCCGTCGGCGTCCGCCTCGCTGGCGAACACTCTGCTGAGCCAGCCCAGCACCAGCTCCAGCCACTGCTCACACACACACACACACACACACACACACACACACACACACACACACACAAACGACAGCGAGCGGAAACGTGAAGCGAGGGCGACCGCGGCGGCGGCCGGTTCTGACGGAGCGGGCGGTGTCGCGTCACCTCCTGGAACTCCAGCAGGAAGGAGCACTCGAACTCGCCGCGGCAGTGCCGCTCCATCCGCTGCTCGATGAGGCGGTGGAGGATGGAGGTGACGGCGTCCGAGCTGACCCACTCCAGCAGCTGCAGCCTGGACCTGCGAGCGCGCCAACGCGTAAAAAGGGTCAGAGGTCGTTTCGCGCGCGGCGCCGGTTGATCCGAGGGCGTTTGAACGCACCGCGAGGTCACTCACAGGATGCGGCTCAGCTCCTGCAGTTGCTCCAGCGCCTCCTGACACCAGCAGCGCGGCGCCGCGACCCCGCAGCCCGGACACACCCTCCCCCCGGGGCCGTCGGGAGCGTCGCCCCCGCCCTCGGCCTCCGCCTCCTCCTCCTCCTCCTCCTCCTCCTCCCCCCCTCCCGGTTCATGTAGACGGAGAAGGTCCGGCTGTAGAACTCCAGCACCTGCTCCTGGAGGACCGGGGAGGGGGAGAAGAGGAGGAGCGCCCTGATGACGGTGAAGGCCCGCTCCCGGAGGCCCGCGGGCCCAGGGCCGCGCAGGCCGCCGCGGCCCTCGTCCTGCCACGCCCCCAGCCGCTCCAAACCACCTGGGGGGGGGGGGGAGCTGTTAACGATGCAGCTGAGAAAAACAACCCCCCACACCCCAAAACAAACGTTCCCGTTCTACTTGCACAGGAAAGGTTCCAGTCGGTCCAACAGCGTGCGAAAGGTGGTGAGTAGAACCCAGGCCCGGCCCCTCTCCTCCAGCTCGTTCTCCGGCTGTTTGAGTCCGGACCAGAACTCGGGGACCACGGAGGAGGACAGACGCATCTGCAGGGTCTCCAGCAGCCAGCCGCCCAGCAGCCGGTCCAGACCCTGACCGCACAGCAGGGTCAGCGAGTCCGCCAGCCGCTGGTCCGACAGCGGGGGGCCCGGGGAGACCTGAGGGTGAGGACACGACCGGAGACAGGACAAAGACCATCAGGGGGGAGACAGACAGGCGGACAGAGAGAGAGACACGCGTCCCTCCAGCTCCGCGTAAGAAACCGGTTCCGTCCGGACCCCCCCCCCCTCACCAAAGCTGCGGTGACAGCGTCCCAAGCGTCGGCGACCCCGGGCCGCGGTGCCGATCCGGAACTTTCGGCCGAGTCCGACTCCATCACGGTTTCCTCCATGTTCCGTCAAACGCTTTTTTTCACGAGCGAGCGGCGAACCGGGCCGTGTACGAGCACGAGCACGAGCGTGCGCGCGCTACGTGTTGGATCAATTCAATTAACGTCCCAGTGTAATTATGATCTAATCAATACTGTTGTTGTGAAATGAACGTTACATGCTCCCCGTTTGCGTATCGCGGGTTTGCTGCTTCTTCTTCTTCTTCTTCTTCCGCCTCCTCTTCTTCTTCTTCTTCTTCTACGGAAGGACTGACGCTCGGTCGCTCCCTCTACAGTCAGCGCCAAACTGGGCGGTAGTAGTTTTATTTTGAAAACGTTCCCCGGAAGTTTGAGCAATAACACGTCGCCTTAACGGTGGTGAGTGCGACTAATTTGATGTTTATGTTCGTAATCAGATCGATTTCTGCCCCCCCCCCGCAACGGCGTCAAGCTAGCGTTGCTAAGTGCAACACTACTTCCGGTTAAAATATTCAAGAAAATAAACGTTTAACACGTAATTAATCCACTTCATAGCCGAGTAAGACGTCTGGTGACGTCATTCAGAACAAAACTTCTGTCACAAGGAGGAAAAGAGACGCTGACGGGAAAGCAGTTTAGCGGTGATGACGTTCAGTGCGTGTGTGTGGTCACGTGATTTCGACACTTCCGGCCGGATACTTATTTTGAGCAGCAGCTTCCAGCGGCTCCCGCAGAAACATCATCAAACATGGCAGCGGAGTGCGAGTGAGTTTGTTGACAGCCTGTCTGCACACACACACACACACACACACACACACACACACACACACACACACACACACACACACACACACACACACACACACACACACACACCTGCACGGATCTCCCCGCGTGTTTTCTTGGTCCCGCGCGGGTCACGCTGCGGTGTGTTGACATGTGTGACGGAGCTGGTCCGCAGCTAGCATGCTAACGTTAGCCGAACCCTGTGTCGCCCGCAGCGTGCTGTCTGAGATCGAGGTGCTGCAGTCCATCTACCTGGACGAGCTGCAGGTGGACCGGGCCCAGGACGGGTGAGACCGCAGCATGTTGCGTTAGCCTCGGCTAAGAGCTGACAGACACACACCTGTCCCACCTGTCCCACCTGTCCCACCAACACTGTGTTCACAAAACTGTTGCTCCGAGCAACAGCTCAGATAACAGATGATCAGCGACCGGATCAACATCTTTTTTTATTCCATATAAATAAGTGGATATTTGTTCATGAGCAAAATTCACTTTATTCATTAAAGACTTGAAGAGATTTCTGTGTCTGTATGGATCATTAAATTCGCATCTTTTGACAGGAGTTTGTGTGTGTGTGTGTGTGTGTCCGTGTCCTCGTCCTCCAGGGGCTGGGAGGTCAGCCTGGTCCTGTACCCGTCCACGGCCGAGGACTCTGTCTCCCAGTTTGTCCGTCTCACCCTGACGTTGACCCTCGACCTGCAGGTAACGCCGTTTGTGCACATCAAACGACGGTCTGTCCGCGTCGTCGTCTTCGTCATTAACACGACTCTCCTTCGCAGTATCCCTCGTCTTCTCCCGCCATCTCCATCCACAACCCGCGGGGTCTGTCCGACGACAAGCTCGGCAGGTAACGCGCCGCCGCCGCCGCCTCGCGCCGCCTTTGCAGGACGAGTGCGAAACCCGTGACATCATCACGTTGCGTCTCCTTTCTCGTAGCGTCCAGCGCTGTCTCCAGCTGGAGGCCCGGTCCTGCGTGGGTTCCCCGGTGTTGTATCAGCTCATCGAGGTGTTTTATTTTCACGTTAGCGCACGTTAGCGCACGTCGTCGTGGCGATCGCGCGTCGTGTCAACTGCTCCGTCTGTTTCCTCCTGCAGAAGGCGAAAGAAATCCTGACGGAAAGCAACATCCCTCATGGAAACTGCGTCATCTGCCTCTACGGGTTCAAGGTGCGTGGATTTGTTTCTGTCTGAGCAGAACTTTTGGTTCTGACCCGGGTCAACCTGCACCTTTTTGGGTTTTTTTCAGGAGGGGGAGACGTTCACCAAGACCAGCTGTTACCACTACTTCCACTCCCACTGCCTCGGCCGCTACGCCGGCCACTCGGAGCGCGAGCTCCGCCGGAGGGAGAAGGAGCTGGAGGAGGACAAGACCCGAGGACGGTCGGACCACCAGGTCCGGCGTCGGTTCGGTTCTGATTGAACGGGGCTGTGGTGGGAGCAGAGCACTGAGCGTGTGTCCTCTGACAGGAGCTGACCGTGGTGTGTCCCGTGTGTCGAGAGCCTCTGGCGTACGACGTGGACCGGCTGCTGTCGTGTCCGGCGCCACAGCTGCCCGAGGTGAGACCCGCGGACCTGGTCCGACCCGGCGGCGTGTCGCTGACCGCGTTCTTCTTCCCTCAGGTGGACGACGCGGCCGTCGCTTCCGACTTTCGGCAGAAGTGGGTGGAGCTCCAGAAGCTTCTGGACAGACAGAGGTCCAAAGGTGGGATCATCGACCCGGAGCTGGAATCAAACCGGTTCCTCATCCACATCAACGAGGTGACGCACAAACCCCCGTCCCAGTTCGCCCGGTTCTGTCCGAACTGTCCAAACTCACCCTGATCCCACTTGTCCCGCCTCAGGCCGCACCCGTCGCCGAGAACAGAAACTCCGACCCGGACGTGTCCCTCGCCGTCCCGGCGCCCTCCGCTCCCGACGCTTCCTCCCACGAGCCCGCCCTCGGAGCGGACCGGTCCGCACCGGGACCGTCCCGCTGCAGAGGCGGCCAGAACCAGAGGTGTCAGAACCAGGGGAGGGGTCCGAGGAGAGGAGGCCGGTCCAGACCTCAGCGGGGGAGAGCCGCCGCCGTCGCAGAGCAGCTGAGCAAACTCTCTCTGTCGTCAGACTGCGGCGAGAGACCGGCGAGAGCGCCGGGCGGCCGCGGCCATCATGTGACAGGAAGTCCGAAGACGGGCGGGGGGGGCTGTACGGGGCGACGCGAGGCCCACGTTCCCGCGGAAGGTCGGCCGCTGGGCGACCCGGGTCCGGAGAGCGAATTCCCAAAAGACGCCGCGGACTCGTCGGGCGGGCGCAGCCATCGCGGGAGGAGGCGGGGCCCCCCGCGGCCCGGGCGATACCACTGGGACGGGCGGGCCTCGAGGAGCGGGGGTCAGGGCGGGGGCCTCCCGCAGAAGGAGGAGGTGCTATGACAAAGGGCGACGGGAGCGCCAGTGAACAGACGCACGTGTGCCTCCATGTCCGGTCTGCACAGATCAACGCCCCGCAGCAGGAAGGACATTCGCTGCTCGCCGCCGTTCTCCTGCTCTCCGATTGGCCCAGTCACACGCGCCGCACGGTTGTTGTTTTTCGTTGTGATGCAATATGACCCGAAAGAAACGCACATTAAATCTTCTCTGGACGTCGGTGTGTTCATGTGATTTTTTTTTTTTTTTTGTCCTGAAATGCTGCCGACACATTTATGACCTGCTGTGATTTGACTTTTTATTGCTGAATACTCCACAGTTTCTGGCCAATCAGCAGCTACTTCCTGGTCGTTCAGGTGAGCTAGCTGTTAGCGGCTCTAGCTTTACTTGCAGCATTGGTTTTCTCTCTCTCGTTGTGTCTCGTGTTCAGTGTAACAGCAGTTTAATTGTTATGGCGGCGTTGCTACACATCGTTAGCCGCTAGCGTTAGCCAGGCTGGTTTTGGGGCCTAATTAGCGTAGCTAACCCGTTAGCTCCCACTACCCCTAGTGTTTCTCTATAAAGCACAATAGGGGGTAACAACATTATTATAATCATCTTGAGGAATGGCGGCAGGTTTGGATTTGAATCTAAATCGATATAATTTATTGATCTGCGTTTATAAAAGTCTAGTTCCGCCCTGATTTGAAGTTGCCCCCCCCTCTCGCGTTACCGGGCGGTCTAAGTGTAACACCGCGCATGAGCGGCGCTGAGAATTATGGGAGCTGTAGTTGTCGAACGTTGGGGGGCGGAGCATCTTCGGAGGCGGAAGTGACGCAGTCGGAACACACGGGCGCCATCTTGGCGGTTTGTTGTTGAGGAGGTGCGCAGGGTCGCGGAGGCGTGCGGAGCTGTTTGAACCGAGCGGGTCACGACTGGCGGGACCGAGTTTCACAACAACAACAACAACAACAACAACAACAACAACAACAACAACAACAACAACAACAACAACAACAACAACAACAGCGACGACCGGGACTCGAGCGGCGGGATGGACGTGGACATGGATTCGAGTCACATCGAGAGCGAGCGCGGGGAGCTGGACGGCGGCGTCCCGGCTGCGTGCTCCTCCAACGGCAGCGGCGGGGAGGAGGACGAGGCGGAGGCCGTCGGCCGCGGGAGGCCGAGCGGCGGCTCCGGCGGTCAGCACGCCGCGGACGGAGGAGGCGTGCTGGGCGGCGGCAGGGAGCAGGAGGTGTCGGTGGAGATCGGAGAGACGTATCTGTGTCAGCGCGCCGACAAGACGTGGCGTGAGTGACGGGACCGGGTCCATTGTCCTTTTGTTTTGGACCAGTTCACGTCCGTCGGTGCCGAGTTTCCGTTTGTTCGTGGATCGGAACTTTCTGGAACGTTTCCGGCGCTCACGCGTAAAATCACGGCGGTGCGAAAAACGAGCGCGCCGCTTCCACAAGCTGGTGTTTTTATTGGCGTAAACCGAATAGAGTTGTTGGTCAGCCCGGTGTGTGTGTGTGTGTGTGTGTGTGTGTGCCGAAGTGAAGGACACACACACACACACACACACACACACAGGAGGTGGAGAAAAACACTAAAATCTGACCAGGGAGAAGAAAGTTGTGCAGATGTGAGTGAGGTTTGTTCAGCGGGACGAGTTGTGTGACACTTTGTGTTTGTTGTGTGTTTGGCAGACACAGCAGAGGTGATCCAGTCCCGGCTCAACGAGCAGGAGGGCCGGGAGGAGTTCTACGTCCACTATGTGGGATGTGAGTTCACCTGTTGTCTTCGCACTTCCTGTTTTTTGCCCCCCCACACACACACACACACACACACACACACACACACACACACACACACACACACACACACTCTCTGTCCCTGCGACAGTCAACAGGCGGCTGGACGAGTGGGTGGGCAAGGCCCGGCTGGCGCTCACCAAGACGGTGAAGGACGCGGTGAGGAAGAGCACGGAGATCGGGGGCGTGGGCGACCTGGGCGACCAGCCCGAGAGGAAGATCACCCGCAACCAGAAGCGCAAGCACGACGAGATCAACCACGTGCAGAAGGTCGGTCCGCCCCCCTACCCCCCCACCCTCGTGCGTTTCCTGCCGTTTGATTGGCCGCGGGTGCTTAACGCGGCTCTTCCTGTTCGCAGACGTACGCGGAGATGGACCCGACGACCGCCGCGCTGGAGAAGGAGCACGAGGCCGTGAGTGTGCAGCCGCGACCGCCGCGTCCGGCGCCCGCCGCCCCGTTGGGTTCAACCCCCCCACGTCTCTCCCGCAGATCACCAAAGTCAAATACGTGGACAAGATCCAGATCGGGAACTTCGAGATCGACGCCTGGTACTTCTCGCCGTTCCCGGAGGATTACGGCAAGCAGCCCAAGCTGTGGATCTGCGAGTACTGCCTGAAGTACATGAAGTACGAGAAGACCTTCAGACATCACCTGGTCGGTCCCGGCTCCGCCTCACCTGCTCGTTTGCCCGCCGACGCGCGATGGTGACACGTCTGCGTTTGACCCCTGACCTTTGTGTCCTCAGTCCCACTGCCAGTGGAAGCAGCCGCCGGGGAAAGAGATCTACAGGCGGAGCAACATCTCGGTGTTCGAGGTGGACGGGCGTGACCACAAGGTGAGTCCACCTGTCGGGTGGCGCGGCCCGTAAACCGCTGCGGTCATGTGACGGCGTCGCTCTCTCTGTGCAGATCTACTGTCAGAACCTTTGTCTACTCGCCAAACTCTTCCTGGACCACAAGACGCTGTATTTCGACGTGGAGCCGTTTATCTTCTACATCCTGACGGAGGTGAACAAGCAGGGGGCGCACATTGTCGGCTACTTCTCCAAAGTAAGTCTCGCCGCCGCGTGATGTCACGCCGCCGCTCGCCGCCGCCTCGGGTCTGACGCGTCGCCTTTCGTCTCGCAGGAGAAAGAGTCTCCGGACGGGAACAACGTGGCGTGCATCCTCACCCTGCCGCCGTACCAGCGCAGAGGATACGGGAAGTTCCTCATCGCGTTCAGTGAGTGACGCAGCGAGCCAATCGCAAACGTTGGCGTCAGCCATCTTTTTTGTGATAATAACGTGTGTGTGTGTGTGTGTGTGTGTGTGTGCAGGTTACGAGCTGTCGAAGCTGGAGAGCGCCGTGGGTTCTCCAGAGAAGCCTCTGTCTGACCTGGGGAAGCTGAGCTACAGGAGCTACTGGTCCTGGGTCCTGCTGGAGATCCTGCGGGACTTCCGGGGGACGCTGTCCATCAAAGACCTCAGGTAAGCGCGCGCAGACTCCGCCCCTCCCTCCCCCCCCGTCATCCTCGCCAGTTTCTGACCCCGGCGTTCGACCCCAGCCAGATGACCAGCATCACGCAGAGCGACATCATCAGCACGCTGCAGTCGCTCAACATGGTGAAGTACTGGAAAGGTCAGCACGTCATCTGCGTCACGCCCAAACTGGTGGAGGAGCATCTGAAGAGCGCCCAGTACAAGAAGCCGCCAATCACAGGTGGGCGGTGCTGAAACACGGCGGCGCTCTTTCAGCTCTTTTATTTTGAAAGCGTTTCCTGCTGACGCGTCCTCACGTTTTTTTTTTGTCTCCCCCCCAGTGGACACCATGTGTTTGAAGTGGGCCCCCCCCAAGAACAAACAGGCCAAGTTGTCCAAGAAGTGAATCGCCGCCATGAAGAGGCTCCGCTGTACATACACGTGTTTAAGCTCCTGTGCTTATTTTCTTAAAATAAATGTGTTTATATCTGTACATAAAACACGCGCGTCCTGGTTCCTTCTTTCCTCAACGGGTTCTCTGGATCCAAGTCATGTCAAATATCTAGAAATATAAAAACACGTGTTTTAAAAAAAAAAAAAAAAAAAAGTTGGAACCACCAGAACCGCTGTGATCGCCGGGATAGGACCGCGAGTTCTGACTGGTTTCTGTCAGAACCGGGTCTTCACATGTGTCCCATACTGAGAGCCGCCCAGGAGACCTGCGGTTCTGGAGACGTTCTGACCCGGTCCACCATGTTCCAGCCTCCAACTGATTAGCCCCTCCCACACATCAGTGGATAAAGTACAGTAGAGAACAGTAGAATGGACAATCAGCTGTTCAGTGACTATTATTATTTATTTATTATTATTATTTAAACTTCTTTATCCTAAGTGAAGAACAAAACCTTTATTTAAGCTTCAGAACCAGATGTCAATGTGTGTGACGTCATCCTCTGAGTGGCCACACGGGGGCGACGTCGCCTTAGAGAAACCTCCAGGTGTGAGGCTGCAGGTCCTGGAGTTTGGTGACTGTTCGAGTCTCTTCTGTGTCTCTGGTCACACGAGCGATTTGGTTCGTTAGTGAATTGTTATTATTGTAAAATAGTCGATCTGCCATAAGTTGTGTCGTTGGTAGAAGAGAAAAGACTTGTGGTGATTTGACGAGGACGTGTGTTTGTCGTCTCACAGCAAATAAAATGAACAAAGTTTTGTTGGCTGCTGTTTATTTGTGTTATTGCAGGTTTCCATGTCGTTCACCGTGTGGTTGAGGTGCCAGGGTTCGGTTTGTCTCTTTAAATAAGGGTCCACCCAGTGAAACAGGAAAGTTTACATGTTGACAAACTATAAGAAAGAAGTAACCTGGACGTCAGACACCTTGACTGAAAGTGATGCTAATGAAAAAATGTTTATTGCTTATTCTGCTGCTTAAAATTACTGCTGCATTAGTTTCAGTTACACATAACAAATCTAATTATGCAGTTTAAATGTGTTCTATCAATCTGTGAGAATCAGACGCTGATTTAAATTATAGCTATAACTTAATTGAGCAAAAAAAACAAAGTAATTTGTTTTGCACTTATCTAATAACAGGAAACATTATTACAGGCTTTATGAAGTGCTCAGCACTTACATGTGTCAGTCGATGTTTTGAAATATGGTTAGTATCATGTGTTACAGACCAGCAGCAGATAATCAGCTCTGTCCTTCCACCAGCTGTTTGTCATCGATCGGCTGTATTGATCATTCCATCACCGCTGGCAGTGGCTGCTCTTCACACTGCAGATACTGTATGAAGAATCAATGAAAATGGTTGAAGACCTTTTTTGGGCAATATACAATATGCTCAAATGTGCAATGTGCAAAGAGCGTTCAAAAAAATCAGTCAGGGTCTAAAAATAACACGTTATGAAAAATGTCACAATGTCATGAGACATAAACATGTTTTGAAGAAGATGGAAGGTAAAGAGACGTGTTCAGTAATATATAGATTGACTTCAGTGAAAAATGCAAAAAAAGGAAAGAAAATTCATAGTTTGGGATATCC
>JAFBJZ010000824.1:0-142198 GCA_016785225.1 Psettodes erumei
TATAAGGCCTATTATGCTATGGAGTGACTATAAAACAACCTTCTAAGAGGTTTTGGTGCATTTTCAGGACAAAAAATTTTTGGAGATTTTTGGCATTTTTCGACATACTATACTATGTCGTTTTTTTCAATTTTTGGACATCCTGTAATATGACCTTTTTTGACCTTTTTATGCATCTATAAGGCCTGTTATGCTATGGAGTGACTATAAAACAACCTTCTAAGAGGTTTTGGTGCATTTTCAGGACAAAAAATTTTGAGATTTTTGGCATTTTTCGACATACTATAGTATGTCGTTTTTTTCAATTTTTGGACATCCTGTAATATGACCTTTTTGACCTTTTTATGCATTTATAAGGCATATTATGCTATGGAGTGACTATAAAACAACCTTCTAAGAGGTTTTGGTGCATTTTCAGGACAAAAATTTTTTGGAGATTTTTGGCATTTTTCGACATACTATACTATGTCGTTTTTTTTCAATTTTGGACATCCTGTAATATGACCTTTTTGACCTTTTTATGCATTTATAAGGCCTATTATGCTATGGAGTGACTATAAAACAACCTTCTAAGAGGTTTTGTGCATTTTCAGGACAAAAAATTTTTGAGATTTTTGGCATTTTTCGACATACTATAGTATGTCGTTTTTTTTCAATTTTTGGACATCCTGTAATATGACAATGGGTATATATTGTGGCAGTATCTAGGATTTTTTAAACAGAAATATTTTGCTATAAAACTCTTTCTAATGGCTAATGTTTATTAATGTCCTTCACATTATATAACAGTAATTTAATGTAATAAGATAGGGAAATTGCATTAAAAAAAACATTAAATAAAAGCATTTCTATTTTATCATTAAAAAAGAGTAACTTCAACAAGCAAGGCGATAAAAGGCACTGAGGTTACATACATTACATTCATACAAACAAGATTCACACATTTAGCACTCATGTTCTATTTGGTAAGGAGTGTTCTAAAGATTTAAAACATTTTACAAAGAAAATAAAACTAATAAGAGAAATTATCTGTAAAAACAAAGTTGTGATATATCATGAGCTGAGATAAACCACCAGCAGGTAACTGAAACTTTTCTTTGAACTGGCATACCTTGAGTTTTGCATCTTGGTTGAGGATCATCTGTGCAAGGTGTGCAATGGCACCAGTATCCACCACAGTCTGTGCCAGCTCTGGCGTGTGTTTGCAGATGTCACTAAGGGTGGAGGCCGCGATACGTTTGAGGGCCATCTCAGGCTCCCGAAGACACAACAACAGCAGGGGGACAGCCCCCGCATCCACGACGGACTGTGACAGCACTACACAATAATGGAAAGAGGTTGAAAATATGAAAGTGTGCAATTTAAAAGGAAAGAGTGTACACACCAAGAAACTGAGATATGAAAAAAATATCATCTAAACATGTTTGTGCATCCTCTTTACATGCGTTGTGTCGTGCAATGTGGCCCAGAGCCCATGCTGCGGCCTCCTTCACTCCTGGGTCAAACTCCTCCAGGCAAAGAACCAGGGCATCCACCCCCCCACAGGCCGCCACAGCTTGGGACAGCTCAGGAGAGTGTTTCGCTACTGCGCGCAGAACAAACGCTGCTGCCTTCTTATAGAACCTCTGCACACAAACACACAACCTCATATGATATGATCACATTGATATAAAACTGTAGAAATAAGATACAGAATAGTTATCCTGCAATTAGATTGGATCTATATATTTGTTCATTTTAACCAGTAAATTGTTGAGGCATCTCATGTATATTCTACTACTACGTTTCTGCTGAAACATTATGAACAATATATGCACTCCTTTTTCAATTGTGATATTTTAACAAATCAGCATTCAGCGTATGCCCATAAGGATAAAGGACAAGATACTAACATTCTGTGAGGCCAGGGAGTGGACCAGCTGGGGCAGGATGTCTTCCCTCACCACAGCCTCCGCCAGGTCATTGCTGTGGTCTGCCAGGCGGCCCAGAGCCAGAGCTGCCGTCTGCTGGATGCTGGGGACCGTGTCCAAAATCAGGGGACGCAGCAAGGACATTACACCTGGAGTAGGAGGAGAGGAGAGACATCGGGGAATTAAGCGGTTAAAGCAAACATCTTTTGGTGGATTATAATCTAAATTTCTTACCAGCATTTTGGAGTAGTTCTATGTTTTGTGGTCTGGATGCTAGATCAGCGACAGTTTGCACGAACTGTACCCTTGACTTCTGGTACTGTTCGAAAACTGCAAAGCACAAACATAACAGTATGTCACTGTGTGAATTACTGCTGACTCTTGTTGTTTTTATGTATCAAAACATCTTGCGAATCTCACCTTGAATGATCTGTCGCTGACTCATTGTCACTCTGATGAAAAGCGGCTCTTAATAAAGATTTCGAATCGATTTCCGTAAAACAAATTTATCACAGGATTATGGGCACCGTCTGTGCGCCCAGTCGCGTTTAAGGCTATCGGTGGTGTTTTCAGGTGTCGCCGTGGCAACAGGCAGGAAGCAGGATGTGTTCGCGAGCTCCCGTCAAAGATCGTCTATTTTAACGATTAATCACTCCGCTCACGCTCTCGCTGATCCGCTCGGATATCTCACGGCTTCGCTTTTTCAAGCCTGAAATATCGCTCGGAGTGAGTGCTCCGTGCACTTCCTCGAACTCGACACAGTCCTTTGTTTGGCGCTAAAAGACAACCCCCGAACACAAGTCACACATATCGCAACATCGTTATACAACGCTATTCAGAAAACGCTGATAACAGTTACGTTTATGAGCTGATATTGGGCTGAGTTTTTCATAATGATTTTTTTTTTTTCGTTTTTAAAATTTTTGCTTGCCCTGTCTGCTCGAGGAAAGTGTCCTCATATGACCCCACTGGATTCGTCTGTAAACTGCGCTTCAAAGAAGTGAAAGCAACGGCCAAAATAGACGTGATCATTATTGTTGCAAAAAGACACGGAAACATGACCGATCCAAAAATGATCTAGTTTCTCTCGTAGCTATTGCACTTTTTAAATCAAATGGATGATAAAGGAAAGATCCAAGCGATGGTGATTATTTATGCGCAAGTTGCATTTTAAAAATATGAATAGATCCATTCATAACGCTGCATAATTTTGGTTATGTTGTCCTACAGCTGACTGAATGAGTGGAAGATATTTGGCCGATTCAGGAAACGATTCTTTCCCCCCAAATCCAATTGCTTCTTGTCTTAGCTATTTTTTTTTCTTTTTTTGTATTTTTCACAGGATTTCTTTACCCGGTATCAGCTATTTAAATGTACTTTTAAAATGCAGCACATGCTACGAGGTTTACATAAATATAAAACCCTCCGACATCTCAAGATGTTTCTGTGAAATCGATCACTGTCAGGGTTTTGTGTTTATTTCCTATTTTATTTTCTTTATTTCTTTTTCTTTAAACACAAAATGTAAATGAAGGGTAATTATCACTTTATATTAAACGAGCCCTTTTATCCAAGCCCCAAATAGGCTAAAATATACTCCTAAGTATTAAGCATAAGCAATATTTTTGTTTTTATCTGTATGTTATCAAGTAATGAAGCTGTTCTGTGAAAGCTTGCTTACAAAAAATGTAATTTATCTCACAGCGTAACATACTTTCTTCTTCCGTTTTTTTGTGATACCGTCTTGAAAAAAATGATCCCGCCTGATTTGGCTACTAATTCTGATTTAATCTGGTTTTGGAAAAGTTGGATTTGATTAACAAATTTTGGAGTCGCCTTGATGAACACAACTGTGTTTGTTTCTATTTTTCATAATAATTCAATTTTCAAAAGAAGATTAGAAGAAGAAAATTGAATTAATTATGGGAATGCCATTAGTTCAGTACAGCTTTGAATTGTCTTAAATTTAATGATTTCAGAAATTGCGAGTGGCAGTTTTACTTAACGATGAAAACGGATTATTTAAATAAAAGTAGGCTCGATGGCCGCACCGACAAATTACAATTTTGAGGCTAGATCTTATTACTTACTTAGATCTTACTAAATTTCAATCAAAACCGCTGCGTTTCAGTGCACCGTAACTCAGTTATCTTCGTTGCCGCTGATTCAGACAGTTTCTGGCGCTTTGCGACCCCCCCCCCCCAAAAAAAATAAATAAATAAATAAATAAATAAATAAAACAGTAAATAAAAAAGTAAATAAAACAGTGAAAAAAATAAGACTGACCTGGTGATCTTTACCGAAACAAACCCGAGCTGACTCATTCCGTAAGTGTAAAATGTTTTTTTTTTATTTAGATGTTTTATACTGTGCAACAGTAACAATACAATAAGTTGTCCATACAATCGAGCGATACAAATACGGGAAACACGGGAGACATGAAAAACATCTGTCAAGTGGGCATGAGATGGAGCCGCACAGGAGCCCAAGTCATTCCTTCAGAATAAAGGGGAAATTAGAGAATAACATCGCTGATTAAATATGCATTTTGTTTCTATTTACACGTGGATTTTCTAAAACTGCTTATAACGACGTGGGGGATAAGCAATCCGATTCCACTGTAGCTACAAGAAAGTTTGTTTTTTGTTTCCAGTAAAAGGCAAAGTAAAGTTGCTTTTTCCTCCACGGGCTTTTTTTTTTTTTTACAGTGAAGGCAGCAGCGCTCTTACAAATGGGTTTTCTTTTCATTGGAACTACAGGATTGATGACTGAAGCCCCCCCTCCCCAAAAAAAAAAAAACAAAAACAAAAAAAAACACGCAGAATCCTCTTTCTTCAAATAAAAGTGTTTTCATGAGCATGCATGTTCAAACTAGACCAAAAAAAATCCCAACACACATGAAATATTCATGATAAAACACGTTGAATCTGGAAAAAAACGTAAAAGAAAATATAAAAGTCTATCTTCAGTCGCTTCTGTAAAATAAAGATGTAGCTTTTCAAAAAAGGGGGCAAATGCCTGCCCTTCTCCTTTCCAACGTCCTTTCTCCCATTCAACAAAGTTTGCGTTCATATTAAAATTCCCACGTCACTCAACTTCCTCGTTCCTTTTATTTTGAAATGTCTCTGATTCCACTACGTTTTAAACTTACATATGGTGCCGTAATATTTATAACAACAAATGGAGAGAGAGAAAAAGAGATAACATTGTCTACACAATGGAACTACATTGGCATGAAGACAGTATTAGCTGAGCGGGTGTCTGGCGTTGGCTGGTCCGGTCCGGTCCGGAGCCCCGCGTCATCCAGAGGAGGTCGACGAGCCGTTCAAAGAGACCTTCCGGGGCTTGGTGCCGCCGCCGCCGGCGCCGCTGGCGTTACCGAACTGGGTGAACGACCGGCTGGGGGTCGAGGGGGGAGGGGCGGGGGCGGCGGTGACGGCGGTTGGGGTCCCGTTGACGTTATTGGGGCCGTGTGGGAGCTGTGGGTGCGGGGACTGAGCGGGCGTGCCGGGGCTCGGCAGCGAGGAGGACGTGGACGGAGCCCCGGCGGGACTTCCGGCTTTGTCGCTGGCAGAGTCGCTCTCCGGACCGGATCTGCCCGCGCTGTTCTGACCTTCCTGCTGCGCGTGGCTCACCTTCATCTTCTTACAGCTGGGTCGGACTCGGTACTTCAGGGGTAAGGGGCCGTTCTGCGTCGGTGACAACACAGCTATTAGCCTGTAGTATGGGCTATTTTGTTAAATAAGTGTAATGTGGCGTTCAGGCCCCATTTTAAATTATTAAAATGTATAAATAATTTGTCTGAGCTACACTTTTTCCCCATTCAACAGCCTCTTGTCAGCCTACGTGGGTCTGTCAGTAAATATTTTTTGAAATATATTTTTTTATTGAACACATTTGTTACACATTAAGAAGTGAAAACTCATATTTAACAAAAAAAATGTTATGTGCTTTATCAAAAATTGGTGCCAAAAAAATATGTGTATGAGTTTCAATGCACAGTATGAAGTGGTAAAGCACATTTAAAAAATAAAATTTAAGTACAACCTAATTTTAAGGTCACCACTCTGAATTTGATGTCAGGGCAGTTATTTATTTTGGTATTTAAACAAAACTGGAGTGACTGTTTTCGTTAATATACTTGATGTTTCATTATATCCATATCTGTCTGATGAAAACAGGTGTGATTGTGACAAAACTCATCTGACAATGTAGATGACTCGAAACAATAATTTATTTAGTACACTTTTAATAAATGGCCAATATAAGGGCATTTAGGATTTGGCCCTCCGCAGTGGTTGAGGATAAACAACTGAAATCAAATTTTCCCAGAAAAACGGTCTTAAAAAGATGACTTACCCTTCTCCAAGTGTAAATATACGCTATATCCATTAATGTGTAGTAGTCTTTCAGAGGTTCATCTTCATACATGACTTCAACCTGGAGAGAGAAAAATGTAAGTCATTTTAATAATAGAATAAAATAGCAAATATATCCACATTTAAGTAAAATATAGATTTACATTGAAATAGTTGAAATGTGGAGTTGATATTTGTCAATAAAGAAATAAGTAAAGAACAAAAAAAGACCTGGTAGGCGTTTGGGATATCCATTTTGCTGCGCAGAAACTTCCTTAGATGCATGACTGTCATGGCTGCTGGACACTGTAAGTACCTCTTGTTAGCCACCTGCAGATTACATGCATCCAAAGTTATACATGCATACATCCAGTGTGTTTGTATAAAAGCATAGTGATGTTTAATGTGGCAACACGTCTAAAACATTACAGAGGACAGAGACTGGTCCACCTTAAACTCAGGAGGAAACAATGCTGTTGCTGTTTCTCAAGAGAATGTGACTCAGTAGACAGGTGTGAGCAGAGGTGGCAAACTTAGTATTCAGCTAAATGAGGAGGAGCTTCTAGGATGATTTGTCTTGCAGAATGTTAATGAGAGAACAATAAAGCTGGGAAAGACTGTGGCCAAAACATACCTGATCTTTTGACTGCTTGTCCTCCACTGAAATTCCCAGCCTGCACAGAATTAAAGGGAAAAATTTATCAAACCTGCAATATTCACGTTTCTCCTGTGCCACCAAAAGAGAACTGAATTATCTTTTTTAAAAAAAATCATATTCAAAAAGTGTTTTTTTTGTAAACATCATATGAGCTACAGAATCAGCCTCCTGAATGAAAAGTACAAATAAAATTCACCATTCCCCCCCCCGCAGATATTACTTTTTTCCTGAAACTTAATCTGACACATACTGCTGCAGCTTGTTAGGTTACTCATGCCCAGAGCTGCTACAGTGTTTTTACAGCACTGCAAAGACAACACCGCCACTATCTGAAAGAATGTGGTAAATTAAAAAAAAAGAAAAGAGTAAAAATTAATTAATGCTTCCTTAACCTCACAACGGCTGGGTCTGGAGTGTGTGTAAACATAGAGCAGACTGAAAAAAGACAGCATTTTAACCATGAAAAAGGTGTGTTGCAACATATTGTTGGAACAGTGAGCTAGGAGGTGACAGGACCTGCTGTGTTTTGATCCAGGAGAAGAGATGGGTCCATAATGACTCAATAACACCATAATTCTGACTGGATTTGATCATTTACAATGAAGTACATTGTCTGAGACTATTGAGTCTTTTACATCCAAACGCAATTAAATGGAACATATGACATCAGTGACCAAGCATTGACTCAATTACCACTTTTGTGGAACTAATGGGTCCAAAGGGACCTTGTGACCTCTGCAATTGCATTTCCTCTGCATTTCAACATAAATATGCAACTGTACACACACAATCGCTCGCTTTGACATCCACCGGTGCTCGATAAGCCAGCCTACCTGCTCTGATCAAAGAACTCGATAGAGAGGCTGATGATCTCATCATCTGTGATAATTCTCTTGTCTTCGTCCGCCACCTCCCCACGATCCTCATTCGATCCATTTGAAGCTGCAGGGGGAAAAACAAAAACCAAACAAACAGATTGGCTCACCTCTAAAAAGGGAATACATATTTTTGGATCATACGTTAACACCATCCTTTTACCCAAAAAGGTAGGATTTTTTTTTTAAACTCACCATCTACAGGGTGCTCTGCATAAAAGTCTCTTCTCCTCTTCATTTCGTCTGAGGACATTGAGAATGGCAAGTCTTTACTAGTCTGTCCACTTCCAGTTAACACAGGAAAATCATTTTATGGCTGAAAACAGTGTATTCTCTTTTTTTCTCTCTCTCTCTCTCTCCGTGTGCTTTGCAGTATGAAATCTCAACATGATTTCACTGAACACATTTACATTAGAATAGAGATACTGATGTGATAGTTGACAGAAGTAACGTTTTGATGCAATAAATGGCAACATTTAACTTATGGGTTATTTCGACAAAGCGAAATTTGCCACTGCCTCACGTTCCACTTCAGTGTCAAACGTCCTATCGCAAATGAGTCGAGTTTTGCCCGACCTAGTTTTTCGATACTGCCGAATGACTATGTACGAAACAACTCATGCAGTGAAAAAGAGATGAGGGAATATAGGCAGGTATAGAGTCGGACTGAAAGTGAGACATGTGCAATACAGAGTTGATTCGATAGTCTCGCGCTTACTTTTGAAGAGGCCAGGGACCAGCTTGTACACGATGTCTTGTAGGGTTTTGTCAGACCTGGAGTGGAAGACGAGCTTCAGTCAAAGTTGCTGAGAACTGGTACTGAGCATTTATAGTTAAAAGTAATCAAGCAAAAAAAAAAAAAAAAACAATGCAGGTGGATTTTTTTCCTAATCATTTAAACTTAAAACTTAACATAAGAAGCTGTGCTATATATAACGATAACTCCTAAATACATCATTTAATGCATTAGAGCTCACATACAATGTTTATGCAAAACATAGACATGCATAGCTGCTATTAAAAGCTGTAAAAAATCCCACATAAGCCGCCTGCGAGTTTCCGATGTCCGACTATTTTTAAATTCAACTGGTTGCAATGGGGAAACCACAAAGGGAAGAAAAGGAAAACAAAGAAGGTTCAAATTTGACATGGCTGCTTAACATTAAAAAATGAAAATATATATATGAGAAGAACACACAAAAAAGCCTTCTGAAGTGCAACAATCCAACCCATGATGAGGCAGAAGAGAAAAAAAAGACGGTTTATTCCACAAAACTTGAGACAGACTGCTTTGTCTAAACAAAGAGATCAAATCCATATTTAATGGAAAATAAGAAAAACAAAATGACGCAGGTCATGGCAGAAAATGCAGTGACCGCAGTTCTCACCTGATGTTGAGCAGAGGCTTGGTTTTGTGGACTTGTACGTCACAGATGGGACAGTATTTGCTGGTTTCAAGGTAGCGTACGATGCACATCTTGCAGACTGCAAACCATAGACAAAAAAAAAAGAGTGAATATCATATTTCATCTGCAAGGTCATCTGGAATATGAACAGGCAGGCTATTGGTGAATCTGAAGTTGAAGTTGTTGTTGCTGAGGAGAAATCTCTTCTCCAGCAGTGAGAAGTTGAACTAAACGCTGATGTGCAGAAGAAAAAGATTCCTTCAGGCGATGACCTTTCTTCAAC
This sequence comes from Psettodes erumei, assembly GCA_016785225.1. Taxonomy (NCBI): domain Eukaryota; kingdom Metazoa; phylum Chordata; class Actinopteri; order Pleuronectiformes; family Psettodidae; genus Psettodes; species Psettodes erumei. Next base: position 9,491 of record JAFBJZ010000824.1, read on the forward strand.
ACATTCTACATGCCATAACATTTCCAGGTCCCCCCCCTACTCTACGAAGGGGAGCGCTTATTTTTGTGGGTTTGCTCACATGAGTGAAGACATTCGATTATGGTGGTCGCGTCGATGAAATATCCTCCGCACAGGACACACATGAGGTGAGGGTTGAGCTCCGTAATCTTTATCCGGGTCGTTCGATGCATGGTGAGAGGAAAGGAACAACAATCCTGCGAGGAGGGAGAAAAAGAAAACGGAACGAGTCAAAACAACGCGTGCACGACAGAGGAACAGGCTTTCAGGGGGGCTGCAGCTCCGGTCACACCATTTGGAGAGAGACCAAAAAAAAAAAAAAGGTTGCCGTTTGTTTGACTGTGTTAAAGCAACATCGTCTTTTATGCTAATCCCATAATAAGCAAAGGGGAAGGCGCGCGGTGGCAGATTGATGGGCGGTAGCTCCACACGGAGTCACCTGACCGAGGCGCGGTGAATGATCATAAATCAATCACCTCCAGCGGGAGATCGACGGGGTCCGACAAATCAGCCCACGAACTAATCTGAGTCCGAATCGTTATTGCCATTATACACGAAGTACAAGGAAAATCCACGCAGTGCCATCCAGTGCGAAGAAAGCCAGCGAACTATCTCACTAACATTTTTTCCAAAGAATATAAATAAAAGTCACAGGGTTTTGCCGGGTACAACCGTGAGTAATGGCGCAGAAAACGGTGCGGATTCACAACGCCATCTTTTGCGGGCTGAAGCAGTTTTTGGCGTTTAAAGGAGCAAGACGGGAGAAGGAAAAAAATACTGAAAATGAAACAAATCTTTAAAAAAAAAAAAAAAAATCATGCATCCGCGTCTTGCATCGCCCTGGCGAAAACTGGATAGATTTTGTTGGTGAACGCTCCACTTTATGCAGCAACGATTTTTACCGAAAATGGGATATTTCGGGTGGAAAACAATCTCATAGACGCGACGGTTGTGGCGCTCCGGGCTGAGTGTGGGTCGGGGTGGGAAAGGTGGATGATAGGAAATCACCGATTCGCTGCGTCAGGTGTGCCACACAGGCTGGGAGGGAGAGAGAGGGGGACCTGAGCGTTTCTATGGCAACCCCTTTTGCTTTTTAGCCCACATGGCTGGTCGCCAGTGACCAGAACAAGGCAGGATGTCAAAGCGAAAACAACGGCGCGGCGAAGCTGCCGGTGTGCGGAGCGGCAGCGGGCAGTGGGAGTCGGGAGGTTTTCCCTCCCCGTCCCTCCGCGCACACGAGACAGCCGCTGGACTGCCGGGCTGCCGACAGCACGGCTGCCATTTTGTGGAGGAAAAAAAAAAAGCCCGTATCGGTTCAACGGGCTGCGGGGTTTCCTTCGAAAGAAGGGGGAGCAAATAAAGGCAGTTTCCGACGAGCTTCCCAAATCTTCGCGGAGCACCGGAGAGGAGTGCAGCCCGCGCGCCCAACTCCGAGAGCAATCTCAGCTTTATCCTCGCTCGTTTTGCGCCGTTCGTGTGCGGGTTTTTTTTTTTTTTTCCTTCTCAAGGCGTACGCGCGATCGTCAGCGCCGCGCAGCACCAACATGGCCAGGCGGCAGCGACGGCGCTGAAGTTGAGGCGCAAAACTGGATTATGATCCGACTTATTTATTCTGCGCCATTGTCAACTAAAAGTCACGCGCTGCTCCCTCAGTAAACGTCATCGCTGCGTAGGACTTTACGCTTGAGTGTTTAACATAAAAAAAATCTGCTTCTGTTGAGCCACGAAAGCTCAAACTGTGAAATAAGTCAACGCCAATCGTGTTTTTTTTCCGTTTCAACAATATTCGTGAGCCATGAGGCAGAGCGATCGTGGATACAAAGTCATAACTCACTGATTATAATAATAATAATAATAATAATAATAATAATAATAATAATAATAATAATAGTAATATATGCTGCTGACCATCGGGGCGCCCGCTGCTGCCATTGGAAGAAATAAAAACACAAACCATTAATAGTCCAAGTGAAGCTTGTGGACTGCACATGAGGAGTTGACCCTCTGTCTGGATGACAGCCAGCCTGCCCAGCTCTAAACCCACAGCCGGTACTGGTACGCGCCCGATCCACCCGACGACCCCCCCCTTACCACCACCACCACCACCATCCCAACATCCAACGCTGCGCACGACCTCTCCCGGCCGCCCGCGACCTGACCACCGCGGGCAAGTTTGGACAGCGACTCCGTTCAAAAGGACGCCTCGCGCACCCGGGCTCATGATGGATAATGTCCGAGCATATACGCGGCGACCCTGTTGCGCCATTAATCGATCGGCTGGTGTTTGGACAACTGCTCTCCTTCAGTCCCGGGAGAGCTGCACGCCTCAACCCTCACACGGCTCCCGAGTCTCCATAAATCCACGCGCGAATCAGTTCACTCGCGTGCAGGAACGAATCCCGCAGGCGACAGCCTCCACAGTGCGGGCTGAACCGCACCGGTCCGCTCAAGACGTCCGCGGTGGATTCGGGTTATGGACACGGAGACGCTGATCGCTCGTAAAGGCTACGTGTAAACCGTGCGTGGGCCTACACCGCCCCGGTTCCTTTTACACGGACAGCTAGGTTTAATTACGAACTCCGCGTTGACGACACAACAATTACTTCACCACAGGCACGAAGGCTCCCGAACCTGTAACACTCCCGATAGAGCCACGACAATTTAAGACATTTCTCTGGGCTCTCGCGGTGACCCAAGGTCCTGCCCCACCTCATTTAGCTATTCCCCCCCAAAAAAACGAGACAAGTTCCTCTTGTAAACTCCCCCTCCCTTTTTTTTTTACACTTAAATCAACAGCAGCTGGAAATAACCCAATTAAAAATCAGCAATGAGGTAAAAAGGGAAAAAAAAGAACAAGACCCCCATCATCAACCGCTGTCAGTGAATTTAGGGGGGGAAGAAAACCTCAATTAAATAAGCGGAGCTTCCTAATTGACCACATGGCTGAAACTTTAATACCAAGGGGGGACTTCTGTGTATTGACTGATTCTTATTACACACTTGCAGCCCATCCAGCCTGCTGTTAGGTTACGTTATGACGTGTGTATTCACAAACCTGTGCGAGGCTGTCAACCTGCAGTTGTGCAGAGTGTCTGGAGAGTGTGTGGGTGTGTGTGATGCATTCATTTTAAAGTCATTAACAGGGTCCACCGATTGCGTTTATGAGTAAAATCATATATTTTTTTTAACCCTCTCGTGAGAGAAGGGGAAGGCTGGCTCCTGTCGGTCTGTCCTGTGTCACCGGATTCAGACAGACAGACAGACACACACACACACACACACACACACACACACACACACACACACACAGAAGCGATGCACCAGCATTAAACGCGAGGAGGGGGAAATATGGGAATCCATAATGAGCTTTAATGTCAACAAACAAGTCCATGCTGGCCGCGCCACTCGTGCGAATTTAGGGCTACAGAGAAATCGCCGATGCTTTTGGCTGCTTGGTGGGACACAATCACTCGGGTTACCCATACATATATATATGTATGTACACACACACACACACACACACACACACACACACACACACACACACACACACCTAATTACACAAAATACCCCAACCATCCTTCTTAATCTTGACGATCACACAAGATATAAGCCTGCCAGCGGTGACGGCGACCCGGCGTTTCCACAAGAAGCGGCGATGAAACATTTCTGCACAAACGAAACCCTCTGCCTCCTCGTCACGACCGTGGGAGCACTCCAGGTTAAGTTAATAAATCCGCCATTCGGTCACATACAGCGAAAACTGACATACCGGCCGGTTCAGGACACCCCAGACATCCCAGCTCTATAACCTGGGCACGCTGCGTGAACATACGGGCACGGGGGGAGCGTTTGGAGCACTTGCTACCGACCACATCTCCACCAACCCAGCCTGCTTCGCCGGAGATCTCCCACTTTATCTAAATCCACACGACGCGACGCGAACCCCGACCGTTATCAACTTATACGGACGGCTTGCTGAGGAGTGGATCGTGCGACGCCGGGTGTGCGTGAGCCGTAATTCGCGTTTGTGCCCGAGCGGGGAACATCTTTTGCAAGAAGACGAAGAGGAGGAAAAAAGTGGTGCGCAGACACAGACACACACGAACACACACACGCGCGCGCGCACACACACACACACACACACACGGAGCTCCACGTCGGTGATCGCCGCAGCCACCGTTGAAAGCTCCACATCCACCGCTGGATCGGTGCGTGGGGGAAAAAAAACACAAAAGCACAAAGCCCCAAACGTCGCCTTCGCACCCCCGTTAGTTCGAGACGATATCGGATGAGACATACCTGGAGGCTGGGCTGGGAATCGGTGGGTCTTGAGGCGAATAGACAATGAAAGTTGGGAGGCGATCAGCAGCAAATGAATAGGAGCCGAGCCGCCATCTTGAAGCAGGCTGCAGACGCTGTCAGTGGCGGAGAGCGCACGGCGGACCAGAGCGCATTTCAGATGTGCGAATAAAACTCCTCTTTCCCTCGCCGCTTACGCGCCGCGTGCGTGTCCGACTTACGCCCTCGGGAGAGCCCGGTCCTCCAGGCTTCGGCTCGGTCGGGTTCCCACTTCGGCACCGATAACTTTGCCTCCAAAACATTCGCTTCGAGCCCCCAGTAAAAACGCAGCAGTGTGTGTGTGTGCTCGGTGGAAACTGACACCGTCCCCAAAATGGCTTGTAGTTCGACCGCCCCGCTTTGGTCACGTGGTCTCGCCGCTTAAGGGTGCCTGCGAATTACTGTCGGTGTACGCCGTCGCTCCTCATCTGCTACGCATGATGTGAAATAACGCACTAAACACACATGTGCGCGTGCGAATACGTTTGATTCTTGAAAAAAAAACCGACTAAATTCCGCGAAGCGATCAGCAGTTTGCTCTTCACTCGAGCTGAAATAACACCAGGCAGCTGTTGGGGGAGGGGGGGCGCCTAAAAATTACTGTCGGTGTATTCTGGTCTTTCTAATGCATGACGCATGATTTAAAATAACCCACTGGCTCCTGCACATTCATGTAGTTTGTGGCACTTTGCGTCGGGAAATGCCGCAATCCACGCGCAAGTATTTGGCAATCAAATGGCGCTATGTTTAAGGGGCGTCAAGAAAAGTAGCCCGGGCTGCTGATGGTGTGCCCTCGGTTCCCCGGTGTTAAAAATAACGACAGCACACGCACTCACACACACACACGTCCGGACGACCAGAACGCCTCAGCCCACTCACACAAACGCGGTCCATTGGACCACCAAGCAAGCTGCCTCATATTCATCTCCGCCGCTCCATGTTTTTTAAGAAACGTCCGTGTGACAAATGGGTCTGTGTCAAACCTTTGTCACGGTCCGTCCTGACATCTGCGCAAAAAAAAGGAGGAGAAGAAGAAGAAATGCGCTCGCAACTTCCACTTGATGAATCGGAGCCCTTGTCCTTCAGCCAGCGCCGCAGAAAAAGAAAAAAAAAATGAAGGCACCTCGGATGTTTATGGAATCCGAGCCGCCGTGGTGCTTCGGCTCAGGAGCTCGCAAACTTTCAGCTGAGGTGGATGCAGAAGGAGAACGTCTGAAAAAAAAAAATGGGGAGGGGTGTAATTTTTTACAGAGCGATTTCAAGTCAACAAAGTTTACAGATCTCTTTTGCAAAAATAGCTCCCATCAGCCCGAGTGCTCCAGTGAAAAAAAAAAGCTGGACTTACTGAGCCTCTTGTTGAAACAAATGCTTTAGGAAACAAAATACACTGCTGTCACGCAGCTATGGCAAAAATCCTATTCAGGCTGGTAAGTGCTGACAAAACACATGCCTGCCACTTACTTTACTGGCTCCATATTCAAGCAAAACAGCTTTCACACCTCTCTGACATGGAGCCACAATGTGACAAATGACACCTAATAACAACGTGTATTTAAAAAGGACATTTTCTTAATATGACAAGTAACCTGTTTTTTTTTTTTAGAAATCGAGAAGAGAAATGAGAGCACAAGGTGGATTTTAATTTTTTTTGGTCCGTTTTAATTGAAACACAAGTTGGAATGATGATCGCTTCATACAATGTCAGGTAGAAAAGACGTTATACAGAGAAGAAGTTCGACGCTGAGTGGTGCAGAGGAAACTGGACACCGGCATCACATCTGACTGGCTTTCTCCACACTCTTAGCAGCGTCTTTCAACTTTCCCACCAAATCCTGAGGGGAAAAAAAAAAACAGTGGCAACCACTGATCATATTCAATATGGGAATAAAAACGCAGCAACACATCCGGTGGAGATAAACTAAAATATGAATGAAAAAACATTTATGTTATGAATTCTACACCCTATAAATAGCCTAAGATTTAAACTATGAAAGTTTTACAAAAAAAGCATTTTTATACCGAGTCAGAACAGACTGTAAGACGACGATGGAACTGAAATCAGCAGCGAATCTGTCTCCAGCCCACAGGATTTAAATACAGGTCACACACATCACTGCATCGTTGAGCAGGAAACTTTAACCAGACGCTGATAGAGTGAACTTTTATAAAGGCTCTGGTGACGTTACAGTTACAGACATTTCTTAAAAGGTCAGCTTTGTGCAGGGTCATCAGCACATGCTTTTGGTTTTATGTAAGAGTCATTTTCCTTAAAAAAAAAAAAAAAAAAAGAAAAAAAAAAGAATGTAATGGCTGCAGCAGCATGGACAAAGCCGAAGACATGGGCTGCTGTGAGGCAGCAGTGAAAATCCCCCTATGTGCAGAAAATACCTCCGAAAGTCCTTTTATTTATTTTTTGTCCATCTAAAAGAATAGAACGAGGGGAAAAACAACACGTGTTTATTTCTCTTGGAGATACCCTGTTTGAAGAAGAAAACTTGTTCTCATGTCAATACTTCCTTAATTTTAGTTTTTTTTCCCCTGATATGGAGGCTGGGTGTGTAAAGGCTTGTTTATGACTCAGCTTCAATATGTTGTGACCGTGGAATTCAAATAACAGAATAAGTGGATGTAAAATCGAGTTTCCTCTACCTGTAGCTGCTCCACTGTGCAAGTGAAGTTGAGGTCTTCCGAGGATCCTTCCTTCTAACAAAGGAAACAAACACGACCAACGTTTCACCCACATAAACCAGACGCACACACACATAAAAAAAAAATGCATGCAAGTGTAAAAAGTACAGAGCGTTACCTCGGTGTTCAGGGAAATCAAGTAGAAAGGCTCGTTGACCTTATCGACATGTCCATTCTGTCACACAAGAGACAAATCTTAGCTTTTTTTCCCCCTCGTGTGTGCGGGACATGTTATGAAGCAAAAATACTAAATGTGCTCCAAAGCCCGTCTTCATGCACCTTCACGTGGTATTGCAGACGCCACGAAACGTCGTTAATCTGAGGTGGACGTCTTCCTATGCTACAGGGGAAAGACAAAAGGCATTACGCATACAAGGTGCAGGGAAGCATATTCACATATGTCACGTTATTATGGCAGGGGCGAAGGCTGCAGCTGGTGAAGACGAAGGAGAGATGTAACTGTATAGACTCCAAAGCCTCTCATTACTCCATATTAATTGGTGACTGAAGGTCATTTTCCTCCCATGTTGTCTGTGCTAAATTTTTTTGCGCAGCTCCGATTTAAATCGGTCTGGAGAGGTTAGGGCTATTTTCGCGCAAAGACAGTTTGTTTGCGGAGAATCCTCATTTATTTAGCACTAAATCAGTCCCCTTTCGACCTGACACAAAATTCAGCAGGTCCCAGAACAGCTTGTTTTGCTTCTCCCCCGACTTCGGTAAAACCTTATTGCCATAAGTCTAATAAAAACTCAGATATGTATTTATATTCACCCGTGTTTTCCCCTCCGCGTGTGATGGCATTAATGGGCACACGGGGTCAAATAAAAAAAATGGGTAAACGTTGACCTCCAGCGTGCAATCGGCAACAAAGCACGAAGAACAATTCTGCAACGTTCAAATGCTCTTTAAAATATCTTCAAGGTGTCCCAGTGTCATCTTGAGGACATGATCAGTCCGGGTGGAACAACATTTACGCGGTTCAAAAATAACAATCTCCTCCACAAATCTCTTTCCCCCGCTGACAGCTTCAAGCGCCGAACATTTCAGGCTTACCTCGCCAACAGTCGTCCCACTTCTTTTTTATGTTTCTGTAAAAAAAAACAACAACAACAAAAACACAACTCAAGCAAAGTTGTGGGTGAGTCTTCCACAACATCAAGACAGCATGAGGGGGAAATGTGCAACATTGATTGAAAAGTACCTGATACGCGCTATATAATATTTCTACTCTCTCTGCACTGAATGTGAGTTCTTCCAGGCAGGAACTGTTGAGGACAAAACAACACTTTATTTAGCAGCTGATGTCACAAAAATGCTTTCACGCTTGTTAAACCGTCTTTTTTAAAACGGTTAGTACACTGGCATCGTAATTGTAACCCATGTATTTTCCCTACTGCAAAAAAAAAAAAAAAAGATTACAGGGAAACAAATATACCAGCCCGACTTTAGTCCTAGGTTGAAGGTTGATGCTTGCATTCTCCAAGTAAACCACAGGGTTTGTGATCAAACGTCAAATGCAGTTTTAGAATGTGGGAAAAAATACATAACTACCTTAAACACATTGGTTTTTTTAATGGAGTAAAAAAAAAATGACAAAAGAGGGGAACTTAAGTTTCCTGTAGGTGTATTACAGAACTTAGAAGGTTCGAACGACCCACTCTGATGACGACGATGATGATGATGATGGTGATGCCATGCTTCCCTTCTCTAATTATAAAACACCCAAAGACATTGGCGGAGGAAAACAGCATAATGTTAAGGGAACGGAGATGAAGGTGACAACGCCGACTGATTCGAAGAAAATATATTTGAAAAGTGGTTGAAAAATGTTGATTCTCACCAAATTAACTGTGACCATTATCTGTGGAGAACACAAGCAGGACACCCCCACTGGCACATACAGGCTACACATTCTGATTTACTCAACTCAGCAACTCCAGTGTATCACATTGCTTTCGCAACCCTACAAATGCAATCTATGTGACATATTTTCTTGCACTTTTACGGGAAAGATGTGATTTCATTAATTCAATTTCCCGCAACAGTCTTCAATTAGCAGATGACATTATAGTGTGATACAGCAAGCGATATGGACACCAACCCGAAAACAGCCTGATCTAGTGCAACGTATCTCCCGTCACAGCCGGTGGTATGAGTTTTCGTCGCCATCATGAGCTCACACACACTAATACGTCTATTTTAAGAAATTCACCACGAGCATGTGTGGGGGTCACACGCGTGTCACAGGAAACCCTCCCCTGCCTTATACCTTATCGTCGACTTGTCTGCGTTTTGTTTGACCGCCTCCAGAATGAAGGTGGTCATCGCAGTGTGACTCTGTTTCAGCAGGATCTGGTCGATCTGCTTCAGCTCGGGCTGATCTGAAACCACACACACACACACACACACACACACACACACACACACACACACACACACACACACACACACACGGGGGGGGCGATCATGACACTCTGCAGTTCTACCATCGCAGCCTCGTTCTCTCTGGGCAGAGGCAGACAGGTTTGATTGGTATAAACGATGCAGGGTTGCGATCCATACTCGGGTTCTCCAGATTGACGTGCAGAATGGAAATCAATCATGATTTGCATGTGAATGGGGACCCTCAGCTGCATCAGCCGGGAGAGGGGAGGGAGGCGGAGGGGGGGGTCTTTTGTTTGTTTGTATATAGTGAACATTTCGCTTTCTAAATTATTCTGCCATTTCTGTTGATATACTCCATTCTTGCCGTTGCACAGCGCACAAGTGAACAAAAAGGGCATAAAAAGGAGCTGTGGGTGCTGCTTAAGTTTGGACGCATGGTGCGTGAAAACACCCCAAAACGACCATGACAGGATAGGAGCTGTAGGCTAACTATTGCACGAAGGAGCCAAGTCTGCTGTCATTTTGCATAATTCAGTCTGTATTTGCTGCTTTACATCCAAAGCAGATCAATAGCAACAATGCACAGCGCGCTGCTGCTTTCAGAGCGCTGCTATGGACGATTAAAGCGAACAATCGGGTGTGTATCCATGATCAGTTTTGACTAATGGTGATTTAAATGGTCTAACATAGTCTTTCTGATATGCTGAGTGGACTTGGTGCCAGTTTTAATGACAAAAGGCATCCGGAGCGGCCGTGTGACCGTGTCACTGCTGCTGAATGTTAAACAGGCAGCAGAAAGCAGCTAAGACCGCTCCGGCACGGCCGGTGGAACTGCGTGCTCAACCGCGTCGATCGTTAGCGATCGTAACGTAAACATCAGGGGGGGAATCCGGCATCGAGCAACTCGCTGGGAGAAACGGCAGCGCCGTAGAAATGGGGGAAAAAATACATATATATCCGCAAACATCGAGGCAGGCTCCCGTACAACATCCACACGGAGAGAAACCGGAAGCAGCGGCGGAGACAAAAGCAGCGGCGGCAGCTCACCGAGGACTCCGGCGTCGGCGTGAGAGGAGAGCAGACTCCGGAAAGACGCGTCCAGCAGCACCTGGAAGCCGCTCCGGTCGAAGGAGGACGGGTCGGCGAGAGCCTGTAGCCCTCTCTGCACGGACTCAGACAACTCCATTTTGCAAAAGGGGTGACCCACGACACCAGACCACGTGACGCATCAGCTGATGTTGCGTGTGCGGAGCGGCGGAGGGCTGAGCCGAGGAGCCGAGGCGGTTTAAGCGCACAGATAGAGAGAGGGAGAGCGAGACTGGAGCTGGCGAACGTCGACAGACCACCGGGGGAACCAGAAAGGACATTTGGGGATCACGATTCCGGTCTAAACTGAGGGTTCAACTGTTGTTGCACGATTGTTCCCTTCTTTGCTTTCCTCAAGATGCACATAGCACCAAAGAGGAAGGATTTAAAGACAGTGGCTTTCAAAGTGGGTTCAGGGGCTAAAAGGAGGTGGTTTGATGAGGCTTGGCCATTACTTCTATAACTCATTTAATTCATAAATAAACAAATGACTGATTGAGACTTTTTTTTAACTCACCCCTGTGCAGATATACTGTATCTGGATCTCAAACAAAAATTATTCTATGCAGATTTAATAGACACCTGAAATCCTCATCTTCAAGACTTGTAGAATGATTCATAATCCACACCAAGTATCCACACATTGATTTGTAGCCTATATAGCGAAAAAGGAGCACCCTGCAATGACATCTAGATGCATCCAAAGAGGCACTGAATGTGCTCACTGTCTTGTTAAGGCCAGTCATTCTCTTGTTAAGTTTAGCAAAGAGTTGAAACCAGCCAAAACCTAAAATCTCAGTTGATCATCATTTCCCTTTTTAAAATGTATAAAGCATATACACCTCACACAGAGTTGTTTGTTTTTTTACACCGCCTCCCCCCCAAAAAAGGAGACATCCTTCCCCATTGTAATTTTTGTCTATGAAGTTTTGCTGCATTAAATCATACATACACAGTAACAAATGAAACGGTTACAATTTAAATTATTTTCATTTATACTGTTGTCTTTGGGTACCCAGAAGAGTCCAAACCACACACGTGTCTCATTTGGTTTGTCTGTTAAAGTTTCAGTTTAACAGATTGAGATAAAGGATTTTTAAACCAGCTGAAAATGTGCACAGTTTAATTTCAAAAGGATCTTCTATATGGTTTTCCTAACAATGGTTATTATACCACAGTGCCTGCTGAAACCTGCAACAGTTGAATATCATGTTGATATAAACTTCAGCTGCTCTTTTCCATTAAGTACACTGAAGAGTTGAAGCGACGGAAAAATTCCACTTGTTAAATCTATTTATACAGGTGAACAGTTGGAATAATGGACAGTTGAGATGCAAAATGTTCAAATCTCATTTTCTGACTGTACATTTGACTTGAGAAAAGTGTTGGCTTCACCAATTAAGGTGACGCTTCGATACCCACTGAAACCTGTACCAGTTTCACGAGCTCAATGTGTTGATGTTAATTTTCCACTCCATGTGCCTCTGTTGTTGTTGTGCATGTGGGGAACTTCCCAGCTGGAGTCTTGAGGCAGTCATGAGGTAGAGTGCTGGTGAGCCGAGCGGGACACTTTTAAATTTCCATTATGTCAGGCTGAAATATGTGTAATGAGTGTGTAAAGCAGTCTAGACTTGGAACCCCATGACAACCAACTCTACAAAGACAGGAAATTCCTTTTTCCTTTCATAGCTGCATTATTAACTGTAGGATTGTACTGCATTTAGATGGGCTTTAGCGGCACGAGCTGCTCCAGTGATACATTAAGGTGTGGCTTATATGGGGTCACTGTTGGTCCACAGAAAAGAAAAGCACCTGTGCATCTCAGAAGAGTGGTGAAGAAGAAAAGCAAATATCCCAGATAATGTTCCACACTGATTTCTTTTTATCTTCTCATTTATTCTTTACATGCATTTAGAAATTATAACTCTCCAGTTCAGTTGAGTCTGGCTCCATAAGTGTTTGTCCTGTCCATGACTCTTTTTTTTTTTTAATGACTACCAGCTTCAGTGAAGGGGTTCAACTCTTGGGGGGGGGTCACAATGTATTGTGACCCGTCGCTGCATCATGCGTTGCTCTAATTTTCGCCCCCTTCCCATGTCAGATCGTCACCAGTCTGCCGTTCACTATCTTGAAACGACAGGGACTGCGATCTATCGCGAGGCCACACACGCGGCAGCTATCGGAGTGACCTCTGACTCTGCGCTTTGTCCAAAGTCCATTTTGTTCTTGTGAATATGGATCACACCTCTCTCTCTCTCTGCCTCGTTCACTGCTGTTTGGTTCTTCCTCCAAGACGCGTTTTTTTTTAATCGCAACTCAACCCCCCCCCCCGTCTCCTGCGTTGTCTTACGTCATCATATTCTTTCGGCGTAAAAACCTGCGTCTCGAGCCTGACGCCAAGCTCCGGTCTCCCGTACGCACGTGGACCGCGGGAATCCGCGATGCGTCGACATTCTCGTCACGTGCTTTAATACGCGAGCCTGACGTATGAACGTATGCAGCCGAGGGGTTCGTCTAATTTCTTCAAAATAGAAAAGTCTCAGCGGTACAGACTAACGCCTAAACTGACGACAGCTTTGTATTAAAAGCAAAACAACCACTTGAATTTCCTTTTAATCACAGCGACCCTCCAGGTTCACTTTCTCCACTTTAATCCAACTGAACAGCTGGCTGCAGAGCAACGTTTCCCTGTCATTAAAACGCGTATTTTTTTCTGCTGTCACACTGAACCCCGTGGCCGTTGATCCCATATCAACGTGGCCACTGTTGGCGAAGCCACATTTACTTTTTTTTTTTTTTTTTTAAACGCTTCCAATCTGGCACGTCATGCAGCAGGCGAATTTTACAAAAATCTGTGAAGTGTTGAAAGATTTGCTAACAACGTTGTAGACTGACGTGTGATAACCATGGATAACCTTTACATTCAAACTGAGACCAAAAGATTAAAAACGACTGAAAAAGTTTGATTTCTATGCCAATCTACAGACACGGGTAACATAAATGAAAAAAAGATAAAAGATAAGTTAGAAGTTAAAAGATAACTTCTGCTGTAGATGTTGTTTCAATAAGAAACGCTAATATTCATCTCAACTAAATATAATCGATATTTCTCTTCCTCCTCTGTCCCAGGTATTATTATTAATCCTTGGTTGGCTGAAGGTGAACTTAGTAGGACAACAACCTGCTCCAAATGATCATTTCCTCCCCTGACTGTCTTTACTGTACCAATGACAAGCTGGAGCATCCCCTTTAAGAAGACGGTGCGGTAATATGACCTTGGAAAAATGTGTGCATTGTCAGCGGGGAACAAGTTTTCAGAGCCAGCATGTAGCCAACATGTGAGAGGGAGAGCTCTTGGTTTACCTTGCGTGTTTAAAGGGGCTGTTAAAAGGACCGGTGTTCGATTTAATGCAATGAGGGTTATACGGCTATGAGTTATCACCGAGTTGTATCTATTTTCTGCTTGATGTGTTTTAATTTTCAAGATAATACGAAATCCATGCGTCTGAAGACGTGAAAGTTCTTCTAGGAGTCGGGGTTTATGAAATAAGATGCCAGACTCCAGTCTGGTCTGTTAGTTTGTTGTTTTTTTTCCCTGAAGATGACAGTAAAATCCAAGGTTTTGAACCAAAGCATGGGATATTTCCAGATGATCACGTTTAAACTTTTCTTTTCTTTTTCTTACCGTGCAAATTTAATGAACTGCGTGTCTCTCTGCCCTTTAACACTCTCCATCCATGTGAAAGAGTTAGATGTAACATTAAGGCTGCACAGCTTCTACGCTGAGGTTACACGCATCGCAGAGAAGATGTCTTGGTCCAGTTTTCTGTTTGTACAAGTCGTCTCCGCTCATCTTACGAAACGTGTTTGCAGTAAAAAGGCTAAATTGGATGAATGAGCTTCAAATACACGTTTGACGACTGAGGACACTGGGTTTAAAAAAATACGTTGAGTATATCATCGGGTAAATTCTAGTACTTCTCGTTATGTTCCGCTGAATAAGCCATTAAGTTGCCATGTAATTCTTCTCTTCTTGATATTTTGTGAAGGCAGTTCACTGCGGCTCCATTATATTTGGCTGCTATTACTTTGCAGTGGTGACAGGACAACAAAAATCCACTTTAGGAGAAATAATGATCACGGACTTCTGTCAAGGGTTTGCTTATCCAATTAATCATCAGACTTTCTCCAACAATCTTATTTGAAAAATATTATAATTAGTTAAAAAAAAGATGGTGTTACTTTACTTGTGGTTTACTTGCTTGAAGCAAATGTTGTGTGTGTGTGTGTGTGGGGGGGGTAACACTGTACTACTTTTTTCTGATCCGTTCAATTTGAAACTGTCTACCAAATCACATAAAACCAAACGGTTTTAATCCAGGCAGTATGAGCTCCCCAAACTGTTTTAATTTCCTGTGAATTAAATGAATTCAGAAGAAAGGTCTGGCCAACAGTGACTTCAGTAATCAACTCAAAAGGACTAAATGTCCTTAAAGATCTGTGTTATCTTGAAAAGATTAGATTGTTTCTACATAGGCTGGATATTCAACATATGACCCCATCCCCAACCCCCAATTCTTTGATGGGGGCTGCTCTTTTTAAATGAAACTGTGGCTATGAGTCTCTAAATATGTGAATGTTTGTCCAAGCACTGACTTTTTTTTTTTTTACTGAATTGGGGTTTTAAACCAGAAAGTGTTTTTCCTATACAGATTGTCATAAACTTAATAGCTCCCATCACACAAACCAACCAGAGCTGGCTGCTCATTGGACGTGAGCTGTTAGAGAGAGAGAGAGAGAGAGAGAGCCATGAGTCAATTTGACAGTCATCAAAAAACGATGTGGAAATCCAGCTGTCGACCAGTTTGCAGTCAACTTTACTTGGAATATGCAGTTATTGTCTCAACCATTTATCAACTTTTTGCATGTATTTGTCCCAACTATTAACATTTGGGAGAAATAAATGCAACATGGCAAAAAAAAATGTTCACCACCTTGTGCATTTGCCGTGCCATCTTTTATTCCATTATTTTTCAGCTCCAGACATCCAGATTTTTGTTTTAATAGAATGTTAATTAAGCACGGACAAGCATGAAACCACAGCTCCCAAGCAACCAGCTCTGAGGGTCAGGACCTTGATGCAACAATGAGGCCCCGAGGGGTAAAAAAAAAAATTTAAATAAAACTAAATTCACATTCATTCATTCATATCTGGTCATTATTTTGAAACTTTAAACTCACAGGAGAACCTAATTTCAGCTCCCGAGAGGAAAGAAAACCTGCCTTTGCACTTTGTCAAACATCAACTGTGTTTAACCATTTTTAGCACGTTGCAGCCCAGAAGCCCTTGCAAACCTCTCAGCTTCCTTTGCTGAAACTGATTATGAACCGTGGAAGTAATCTACACCTATCTGATCTGGTTTGAAAAGTTTATTTGTTAAACAAACAAAAAGCACGCACGCTGGACTCAGATTTGTCTAAGGCTATTTAAAGGTAATTTTTAAGGCAGCTGGGCTGGGGGTGAAAATTGCTTGCAGAGAAAAACAACAGATCCTAAGCGATGCCTGCAATGTGCCAGAGTGTGTGCATGTGTGTGTGTGTGTGTGTGCGCGCGCGCACATATGCGTGTGTATATGTGTGTACGTGAAAGAGGGAGAGAGAATCAGAAAGATTTTTTTTTCTTTTTTCTTGCAGAGTGATTCTGCCCCCTGTCGGGAAAAAAACCTCCCTTTCCTCTCCTTTGAATGCACTGTCTGTTCCTTTTATGACGTTTAAATTATTTATTATTCTAACTAACAGACCGATCGTCACGTTTCCTGACGCCCCTGTTTCTCGTCCATGTGTTATTTTTTTGGGTAAGATTTACTTGTTCTTTTGTGACGGAACGGTTATGCATAAATCACTAATCATTGAGTTAAACACGTTAAATAAATAAATGAGCACCGTTTGAACGCGTTTTGGCAGACTAGAGCGAATGAATTAAAATGTGCGAAAATATGATTGATTAATCCCACTTTACAGGCGCAGGGAAGAAAAGGATGCCCTGCAGAAATAAGCGGGGCCTTATAGAATCTGTAATTAACGTCTCCCACTAAAGTACCTCATTAACTGGGTTATATATAGAGCTAATTAAATTATCATCCTGCAGAGCCTATATCCCCTCTTTATTGAATCATTTGTAGTCATTCAGAAACGGTGGCGGAAAAAAGAAATGCCAAGAAAGAAGCATCCTTCTGGTGATAATATGATAATCTGAGGACACCCCCCCTCCTCGTTCCCAAAGGTCAGTATGGGGTCAGTGTCTTGCTCAAGGACACTTCAGCAGGGCGGGTGGGTGTGTTGCGGTTGCAGCTGCAGCCGACACCCCAAATGCAAAATGGCGTGATGCAGGCTAGCTGCCTTTTTTTTTTCTTCACATGAACGTGTTGTTGTGAAATGTCGCGAAGTTGATAAGGTGCTGACGTTTTCCCCCCCATACCAGCTGATGGAAATTCACGGTGGTCGGGACTAACAAAGAGCACGCGCGCACGGACACGCGCGCCTCCGCCGCCGCTGGGTGGCAGTGGTGTGGTTTCTCTCTGTGCTGTGGAGTGCTCACAGAGGGAATCATCGGAGGGGAACAAAGAACGAAGGGATAAGGGGGGCGGCTCTGTGTGTGTGTGTGTGTGTGTGTGTGTGTGTGTGTGTGTGTGTTTGAGGGGGGGCATGTCAGGAAAAAGAGGAGGGGGCATGGGGTGGGGGGGTCTCCCTTGTGACAGGACATATATGGAAATTTGAATGGCTCACATTCACCTCTACCAGAGCGCGCAGACTCGCTCTAAATCACCATCTCTATAGCCCGCACCATCACCTACCATTATGACTCGGGGCGCGCGACATGGCAACGTCATCGGTTGGAGGGAGAAGCCCTAAAAGTGACAGATATGGGAGATTACATTATTATAGGAAACATCCACAGCCTAAATTAACAGAGCTTGGTTACCCATCTAGAGCGCTCTCTCATTGTGTGTGTGTGTGTGTGTGTGTGTGTGTGTGTGTGTGCCGCGTGTGGCCTATACTCATACTCTAACAATAAAAGCTTTCTTTTGGGGTTCAATGCGATGGCAATTACAGCCCGTTAAGCCTGTCTATCACCGTTACAATATGGCAGCAGCCAACTTGTGGCGGAGGGATATTAAATGCAAATATCACCTGACGTAAAATTCAATAAAAGGGCTCATAGTCTTTAACCTGCGGTTCACCTTTTCATATGTGTAGCGCCGTGACTGCATATTAAAAATGTATTCAAATATACAATCTAGTTTTCTAATATAACAATAGGCTAATCTGCTAATAAACATTCAACACACGTGGGCTATGTTTGAAATATAATTGGCCCAGTAATTAAATGAAATGGGGGAGAAAGGCTGCGCAATGTCGTACACAAATAAAAAAAAACCTTCTCTTAAAGTGACCTAAATTATTTTATTTTGTAATAATTAAATTAGAATTATTATTATTGTTGTTATTATTCACACTCTTGACAGCAATTGCTATTCAACTGATTTCAGGCGACCGTTTTCAAAAATATGGAAAAATAAAAATACCTCATAATATGTGTAGCCTACCCTTTATTACGTTAGTAGAATACCAAGCTAAGCCTACCATCACACATTTGAATTTTTATTTTTATATTAGAAGCAATATTTTCTTTACCGAGCTTACATAAAGGGCGAGAGAGCCGGTGTTTCCCTCGGCACACAGGGGCAGCTGTTCCTCCCCCTGCCTGCCGGTGAAAAGCAGCTTCCTGCCGGCTGCTGCCGCTGCCGCAGCCGCTGTCTCGAGCCCGGCTCGCCGGGGCTGCGGCTGCGAACAGAGCGCGACGGGCAAGTCGTAAAAACTCAGGAAGCAGTTTGGCGAATTTATCGCCGGCTCCAAGTGTGTGATATGTTTAAAAAAAAACAACAACAAAACACCGACACTGTTGCTTGTGTTGCTGCTTAATTTCGGACACACTCTCACGCCGAACCCGCCATATTTAGACTACTCTGCCGGTGAGCCGAGGACGGCAAGCAGTTTGGGTCTCTCGCAGTTTTCACCTATTAGACTCTGCATTGTTGCACTTGTGCCTAAATCAAAACCATTGTTTTTTTAGTATGCTATTAAGTATGCTACACAAATTTATCTTAACCTAAAACAAGGATCGCATCTGTTTTGTGACACTGTAAACACTCTGAAGTTAATAAGTTCCCTGTTAGATTTTTATTACAGCATTGCTGCTGCTGCTGCTGTGGACGGTCGTGCGTTTTCCTCCTGGTTCAGACGCATCGGAAGCTGCGACTGCCTGTTGTTGCCGAGTGGTTTGTTAAGGGCCGGGCTTGACGAATGCTCGTTTTAGACCCCGCGTAAAAAGCCTCAGTCAGAGGCAGAGGTCTGGATCAAAGTGAGCTAAGTGAGTAATTGAACTTTGTGGTTAGAGAGGTTATAGTAGTAAGTCTCGGCTGACATGTTGCCAGAAAGAAAAAAAAAAACCCAACCCCTTCTTCAGTTTTCACAGGTTGACTGCTTGTTTCTGTTAATGTGTGTGTGTGTGTGTGTGTGTGTGTGTGTGTGTGTGTGTGTGTGTGTGTGTGTGTGTGTGAGAGGGGCACTGGCAGAAATGTTATTGAACCATTAATGATATTCCATCCTAAATATTCCTAATTTCTCCCACTCTTCCCAACATCCAGGAGTCCACAGTTCACTCGCATTTTTTGGGCATCACATCTATTTGCTTTGAGTTCAAGAGGAATGGGGGTGTGGGGTGTGTGTGTGTGTGTGTGTGTGTGTGTGGGGGGGGGGGTAGGCTTTGAAGCCCAAAGTACAGTTGCTGCACCAGAAAATATAATTGTTTTCTTTCAGCGCAGTTCAGCAGCAGTCTGCGGGAAATACAGACATTTAAACCCAAGGTCAGCCTGATAGCTGCAGCAGATATCTAAATGATAACAGCTGAGCATAAAGGGATTGCTGTGATTATGAGTATGACATTGTGGGAACGAATCAGTAAAAGGATGCTTTGTGATGCTTTGAAACAGGGCTGAGAAACGCTGTTTTCTTTGTTTGACACAATGTGAAAGTCAGCTCCCAGAGTCTACGTGTTTCCAAAGGCTGTTTGCACATTTGAGAGGCCGGCAGCCATCAGGTTCTCCAAAGCCTCTCTATGTCCACATGTAAGCTTCCACTCTCTGTCCTGTAAAATACATTTCCCCTGAGGCTTGAAATGAGCCACGGATACTGAAATATCAGTGTCACAAGTTGGTGCATACTATATGCCAATTCATATTTCTCACTTGGTGCTTATGCAGCCGAGTCCCTTAGGGACTACTCTACTGCTGATACCATTAATGCTGTAGAACATTAGAGATTATGGTGGTAGATGGATAGATAGATACAGTAATCAATGCGAATGAAAATAAATCAAATACAATACAATAACTACAAATTCATTAATTAAATACCCACAGCTAAATTAATAAATAACTACAAAAAGTCAAATTTACCAAAGTGGTTCTGAAGAGAAAGGCTATTATGTCACGGTAACATAATACACACACACACACACACGCTTTCCGGCAGGGAAATAAAAACAATCAGAGAGGCAGACACAGAGGCAGGCAGGCACCCACTGCATCACAAACCAAAATGCTTTATAATCAGGCAGGGTGAAGGACGGCCCTGAGGCTTCTCAGTTTCCTCGTACAGGGGGTCTTAGCCGAGGATCGACTTTCATGCAAGCGCTCCCAAAGAAGGATGTTTCTTTGTTCTATGGAGACCAGCCCTACACAGCTTCCCTCTGTCTCCGACAAGCGGGAAGAGATGATATGAGGAGATGTAATCGTGAACGATACGACGAGATCCTTTCCAGGCGTCACATACCGCAGAGACGTACAGGGCCTCTCACACGCGACTGATTCTGAGCATCATTTCTACAGCTACAGTGTAGACTGACTGTCAGTGGGTTACTTTGGCCAAATAATAAACAGATAATATTTACTGTTTCTCCTCAAATGCATGAGTGAATTTAAGATGTTAATACTTTCTTGTGGTTATATAAAATGGAGCTGATGGTGCGTGCAAATGTGTGCGCTTGGAGCGGCCGCTGCCGGTTTGCACGGAATTAACACAACGTTGGAGACAAAAGGGACACGGCAGAAAGGAGAAGTGTCGATCTCCACCTGACTCACACCCCATTACAGTGTGAGAGAGGAGAGGTGGGGGAGAGAGAGAGAGAGAGAGAGAGAGAGAGAGAGAGAGAGAGACGGACACCCCAAAGGTGTATAAAGCGCACACATCCATTCACCGTCGTGATTAGCAGCCATTATCAACAGCCCGAGCTGGTTGCCAATCAGACTGAATTATTCTGCAGTGAATCGACCAGCAGCCGGTTGACCAATGACTGTTTCCTTTGCGCAGAAACAAACACTAACTCGGCGCAGTCTGATTTCATTTCCTACCCTTTCTGTCACTCCTTTCATTGATTGGCTCCTGTGCTTTCAACTAGAACCTCTCTTTCATCAATCCCACCCGCCTTTATTTCTACTGCCGTCTTTCCTCGCTCTTTCTCCTTTGTCCACAGCATCCAGCTCATCCTTTTTTTGTGCTCATAGGTGAGCAGTGATGAAATCTGGAGTCTCTGTGGCAACAGGCGATCTGTGCGCATGTATGTATGTGCATCGTGTGTGTGTGTGTGTGTGTGTGTGTGTGCAGTTTTCAGGGCAGAGCAGTGCATGCAGCAGTCTGATCCATACTAATGTTCATTGATAGGAAAATCAATGGTGCATTGATCCAGGACTTGGCTCTGAGAGAGGGGGAGTAGGATGCAAGTGGGAAGAGTGGAAGAGGAACAGAATGAAGAAGAAGAAGAGATGGAGAATGAACAGGAAGGAAGGAGAGGATTAGGGCGGACGAGGATCAGTAAAAAGTAAAAGGGGAAAGACGTGTGTCCAAGCCTCTGCAGGCCTCTGTGGCCCTGTCCTGGGTGATCCCATCACAAGCGGAAAGCTCTCAGTATGTCGTTTCGCACCTGCATCTCGAGCGACCGCATGCCCAGCCTGCCGGAAATTCAAAGAAGAAGAGGTGGAAAAAAAAAACAAAACAAAAACAGACTGGGTCTGCAGGTGTTTGATGAGCTTGTGAAATACAGCATCTCTACGGGCCTCCTCGTGGGCAAAGCCAGCTTACGTGATTTCGAGAACCAGCTGAACGAGCGTGCACTTCCACTTATGCAGAGGACATCGGTTGAGTAGATGGTCCTTCAGTGTGGCCCAGGACACACTCACATACACGCTGCTAAAAGAACGTGGCCATAAACGCCGGCCACCCTCCGAATGTGGCCCGAGCGATCGGATCTCAACGAGTCCTCGACGCATATGCGCCTGCGCGTAGAGCTGTCCGCTTGTGATCGGATCATCCGAGATGCATCTTAATGCCAGGTATGAACAGGGGGCCCCCCTGTCTGCAGATGACATAGACTTGAGTCCTGGTGGCTGCTGTTGGGGGTGGGGGTGGGGGGGGCACTAGACGTGTGAGCAACCTGTCGTGGCCTAACTATTCTCCTTTCTCTCTCTCTGTCTCGCGGAACTGCTCTTGAGAGTGGATGAACAAGCCTCAAATGGAACCTGAGAAGAAGAAAAGAGGATAGGAGAGGAGGAGGGGAGGGAGAAAATCAATTTTCCCAGACAGAGGCAGACTGGTCTAATGGAGGTCTAAAAGAAGAGGAGGAGGAGAGGACATATTTTCCTCTGATTACCTCCTGTAGCCTGCCTGGCAAACCTTCAAAGCTAGCATCGTCGCAACGGCCTTGCTCATCCGACCTTTTCGAAGAAGGTCTAGTTGTTTCTTTCTCTCGGCAGCAATCAGACTTTGAGGTGGACGGAGCACAGTGCAGCTTTTAAAAAAAAAACAACAATATGCTAAATTACTGATTGCAAGGAAATGCTGCGCAAACAAAGTGACCTGGGAGACTTTGGACCTAAAGGGAAATGCATCAGAAGTGCAGATTTTTCTCTTTACTTTGAATTCTCAGCAGTGGTGGACCATTTTAAAGGCACATGAGATAATTTCTTCTTTTTCAGTCTCTATCCTGCCCTTTGTAGAAGTTATGCATCCTGCTGTTACAGCTCAGAGAGAGAAAATGAGCTGGATTAAATGGATAAAGCTTTCCATTTGGCTAAGATGAATCATTTATAAAGTATAAAGGAAGGAAATTTGTCATTAGTTTCTCTGCCAAATGCAGGGAGATATCTAGAGTACCCCTTGCTTACGATTCTGGGCTGAGACGGCCTGTTTGATGTCATATGACCAGGTCACTATGTTCAATTTTCTGCAACAGTCTTGATTATTATAAATTGGAGTGGACGTTCGGCACTATGCAGAAAATGCGGGGACTTATTTGTTCCAGCTCGAGCAGAGTGAATTTGAAATCCTCGTCGTGAAAGCCGAACGCACGGGCAGGCAAAGGGAGAACTCGAAAAAGATCACGACACGCAGGAATTTTTGATTTACTAAAACTTATCATGCCCAAACCGGCTCCAGTTGGCGCGTGTATGGCAGCAATTGTGAGGTACACTCGCTGTTTTCCCAACAGACAGGCCACCTGAAGCGGCTAAAGGGTGGCACCTGCAGTAGAATTTAAAAACACACGGAGGGTAAAAAAAAAAAAGGGACCAAATTGGGGAAATAATTGACTCCGAAACCACAAAACCCCTCCTTCATTCACTGTATGTCCGTCTCTGTAGCTTTGTGATGTGCTCATTAAACTTGTGAATGTTCACCGAGCTATTAAACAACATTTCAATGAACTTTCCGTATCCCTTTGGAACGCTTACTGTACAAACACAACGTTTCTTTTCCCGGGAAAAGAAAGTAGTGAAAAGCTCAGAGGGGTTTGAAAAGCTATTAAATGTTGCTGGAGGAGAGCTCGTAATACACTGTCTGTCTGTTACTGTTTTCACTCCCTCCCTGTCTCGTTGGCTCTTTGTGTTTTTTCTGTCTCTCGGCCTGTCTCTCTCGGCCTGTGAGGTGAAAGTGGCTTCCATGGTAACGGCACACTCTGTTTATGCCGCGATGTCTCACTTCATCACAAGCTGTTGATGGTTTTGATTTGCATGCGTGCCTGCGTGAGCGTGTGGTTCTGTTCCCCCGGATTTCCGCGAAATACCCCCTAAAAACACACACCACACACACACACACACACACACACACATTATACAGGTGTTTGTCAGGCTGGTAGGGCAGATTAAAACTAATCCACGGACATTTGACAGATCACATTCCCTCGTAAAAATTAAGAGAAGTTATGTGACACGGCTTTGATTCTCTGACGCTTTTATCCTGTCTGGCTCTAAAGGCACATGTCTCTATAGTTGAAGCGTAAGATCAGCCTATGTTCTGCGGAAAAAATAGCCGACGATTTGCTTTTCCAAACAAAACTAGACAAAACACTTCCATTTGCATTTGTCTGCTGCAAAGTGCCACATAGAGTTGAACTTTCAAATACCTCTAAATAAGACCCTAAAAGGAAATGGGCTCTTTAGCTGTTAAGATTAAAAAATGTAAATTTAATCATACTCATTTCCTCGTTCTGCCGGCTGATCCTGTACACTTAACCACTTAAATTAGCAGCAGAAACAATGATTATGACTTCTTTTCACCAAAACCAGTCGCCCCCAATTAGTGGAGTAGGGGAGGGCGTGGGGGGTAGGGGATATGGGAGGGGGGTGAAAGCGGAGGAGGGAGGGCCTGGCTCGCCAGACCCCCTGCAGGGCAGAGGGGGAGAAAAAATGGATTCCATACCAGGAAATCCATTAGGGCAGGGAACGGCATGGAGCTGGCAGC
This sequence comes from Psettodes erumei, assembly GCA_016785225.1. NCBI lineage: Eukaryota > Metazoa > Chordata > Actinopteri > Pleuronectiformes > Psettodidae > Psettodes > Psettodes erumei. The sequence goes on from JAFBJZ010000824.1 coordinate 33,863, forward strand.
ACAGAGCGGCCAACGTGTTTTTTCTAAAAAATTCCTCATTAGGTGTAATTTCTAAATTACTATCAGCGTGGGCAGAATGAGAAGGTGAGGATCTGACCAACTCATCAGGATAATCAGGGTAATAGCATGATTCGGCGGGAGTGTGTGTTGAGGCGGCAGAGATGAAAACCAAAGAGAGCAGAGAAGGACGGAGGGTGAATTTTAATGCTGCTGCTGGACACTGACTTTCGGATGGATTTTTTTTGCTTCTTTTATTTTTTATTTAAATCCTTTTTTTCACAACTAACTGATCTAGATAATTGCTGTGGGGGTTGGGTGGCTAAAGCAACAAGCTAATAGGAAGCAGGAGTCGTCCGTCTCTATCAATATTCCCCTCCTCTCGCTATCGCCTTGCCCTCCACCTCGGAACAAGGCGGAGATGGGAAAATTGGCGAAGGTGAAGCATGTAGAAAGAGAGAGAGGAACTGTTTAAAAAAAAAAAAAAAAAAAAGGAGGAAGTGGAGGGACAGAGGAGAGGGTGGAGAAGAGAGCAGGAGAGGAGACAGAGAGCTGAGGGGCCTCTGTATCGGGAGAGGGAGAGAGGAGGGGAAAATTCAGGAGGGGAGGAGGGACCCAGGGAGGGAGGAGAAGAGGTTAATTTGCACATATTAGAGAGGGCAGGATTTTTCATTAAAAAGAGATTGAAGTTGATATATGCCTGTGCGCTCCTGACACACTGTACACTCTGATTGTGTTAAGTCCTTGACAGAACAAAGGATTGCCCACCCCACCACCCCCCCACACACACCTTCCCCATCTAACAGCCACTGCACCGGTCTGCAGCTCTCTGGCAACATTTTGCAGGTTTATGGAGCTGTTTCATAGACAGAGTGTCACATCACCTCAGGAGACACCCCCCCAACACACACACACACACACACACACACACACCTCCACCGGATGCATATGCATACACTTACTTTTTTGGCTTAATTCGTGTCTATGCAAGGGGGGAAAATGGCTTTCATGCAAGCACGCCGCGTGTGTTGAAACTGGCGGTCAACGGCTCTCAAACAGGAAGCGGTACGAAGCTGACGCCTTTCTGACAACTCATTCCTGTTCCCTTGCAACAGGAGGGAATCTTTAATAAAAGAGCCGCGCTGGCCACTGTGCGACAGTACAGCAGCCGGCCGTTTAGTTTTGCGGCATTTCCAGAAAGTTAGCTGGACGCCGACAAAAGCCCTTCAGTCCATTGTTCGAGGTTGCTCGCGCGGGGCAGGCTGATCTGGGGTCTGCCCGCCGCCCTGGGGTGAGGTGATACCTGCCGCAGAGGTAACAAAAGTAACAATAGCAACGGTTCACGTTGTTTGTGATCTGTTGTGTGGGACACATGCAACTGGTATAAATGTCGCCCCTTCTTTCTTTTTTTTCTTTCTTTCTCTCCCCCCGCCTTTCTTTTATCTTGTTTTCCCTGGGCCACATCTGTCATTCCACGCTGGAGGGTTATACCTGATCTTTGACCTTAGTTAGCGCAGCCCTTGAGCCCAGTCTCACACAAACACACAAACACACACAGGCCTGCCCGCGCAGAACAGGAGATATCGATTGGTGATAGATAGATAGAGCACGGCTGGCCTGATAAGGAGGCCATATTTGATGTTTGTTCTGGTGGTTGAGAGAGAGAGGCAGAGAGAGATTAAATCACAATGAGCGGCCCGCTCCGTCCTTGGCGTCGTCCCCACTTGAGGCTTTTACAGGAGTTTAGGGGTCGGGCTTAAAGGATGACGGGTGAGGGACTGCGGACAAGGGGGCGCCCAGTCTGCTTCAATCCACTGTGGTAACAGCCATTGATTAACATGGCCTGTAATGTTATTCAAGGGTGTGTTTTCGCACAAGCCGGCGTTTTCCAGCTCTTGGATGCACAACAACAACTGCCTCTTTTTTTCCCCCTTTCTTTCTTTCTTTTTTTTTTTTTTTTTTTTTAAACAGCAGATCTTTGTTTTCCCTCCCTGTAGACTGATTGACAGCCGTCAGCACACGCCCGTGGGCTCACAATGGGTGAGCTCAGGTCTCGCTCCTTTCCAAGCTTGCACACACACACACACACACACACACACGGTCACGTTTCTATCACTTCCGAGGACATTACGCTGATTTACATTCATTTATTTCCTAGAGACTTACCCTCGCCCTAACCATAACCACTAGTCCCCTAACTGGAACCCTTAACTAAAATTTAATGATTTACATTATGGGGGTCAGGTCCCCACAATGTGACTGCATAACCAGATTTATGTCTCCATAATATGAGAAATACAAGAGCGCGTGCGCACACACACGCCGCGAGTCCATTCATCCCACCACTGCTTTCTGTATAAGAATTAGTTTTTAATCCTCTCTCCATCTGCAAGTGCTCCTTGAGAAATAGTTGCAGGTATTTTTTGTGTGTAAACATGAAGACATTTTGACTTGCTCGCTTGTGTTTACTCCCCCTACTCGGCATTCAGAAGCCACTTGCGACATAGTAGTGTAGTATAGTTTGTAAGACACTAAAATGCAGTATAATGTCATTGTAAGCAAATACTAGGACATTTTAATGTGAGACTTTTCATCTGGACAGCAGGCACTTTGAGAAAAAAGTGGCAATAAAAATAATGTAACAGCAGAGAGTTGTGAAGTCAGCAAACATATATTAAATAAAATTAAACAAAATATTACAAGAGGACACGTTTTGATTTCCAGAAATACTTGGACGCAGTACAACATGAAAGCTGGTTCACACATAAAAAATTTTTTTTTTTTACTTGTGTCCAAGTAGCACATGTGCTCTGAATTCACATGTGGGTTTTTACATGTGACAGCAATTTAACTGGAGACATTTGATTCCTGTTAATCTGCACAGGTTTCCTTTTAACATCAATTTGGTGCAATAGGCTATGTCAGTGTGCTGTGATAAATGCACGCCATAACTGCGGCGCAAAGTTTAAGGGTTCGTCCCACTGCTTTTGCCGAAGTGCGGTTAAATCACAATGGGCCAAAACCCCGTTCTGGCAGTGACCCGAGTGTCCTTTATACATATGACCGGAGCCTAAGCAGGATCCAAATCCCTCGGTCGAGAAAAGCAGCGTGTGTACGTATGAAAGGCTGTATATGTTGGCCAGTGTGCGCGCGGTCTCAAGGGTTGGGAGATTATGTCGACAAAAGGTGCACCTGGTGCTTTAGATTGAGTTTCTCTCCTCCCCTTCCTCCCTTTATCCCTCTTCCATCCCCCTCTCCCCCGTCTCCTCTGGCCATTTCCAACATTACCCTGGGACTTTTAAAAGATTAGACCGCAGCTTTTATAATTGTGCCACTAATGCGTGTCAACAGCTTGGAGTGAGGGAGACTAATGGAGAATACTACCTTTTAATATCAAAAAATAGCTCCCAGTTATGGGAATTCGCTGTCTAGTTATTTTATACCCTTATATAATCATGTAGCCTATAGTGTGTCAGGGCAGATTATTGGGCTCTGGCCCTATGTAACCGAGATCTGATGTGTGTCTGACATCATCTTCAACTGGTAGCTCATCACCGAAGCGCTGATAACGTTATTAAATCATTGACGCCGTCGCAACGATGCAAACAGGAATGCACTGTTGTAGCCTCTCCGGGCAAGGTGGAAACACTTACTGTAGGCATTTTAGTTCAGTGAGCTGAGCCCGACGGGTCACCGGATGAATCCGAGGGGGTCGCGAGATGCTTCGCGGGGCTGGAAAAAGAAGAAAAAAGTCAGTTATGCAACATATATCTGTTTTCACGTGTGAAGGTTTTTTTCTCTCTTTTTTGTAGTTTGGTTTGAAGTTTTTTGTAAAAATATGCTAGGAATATTTCCCTGTGAAATGTAGTGGAGTAAGAGTATAAAGTAACATAAAATAGACATACTCAAGTAAAGGATTTTTTTTTTTTAATCTGTATAATACTTTAGTAAATGTGCTTACATGTGCCAGTTGGACACCTACAAAGATTTGAAATGACTGATTCTGCTTAAGCTGCTTTACTTCGTGGGAGAATCTTGGTAGTCGACACTGGGACGTCTGGGTGCAGCTTCCTAACTTCCTTGTTTTGTCAGTTTAACGGACAAAAATTTCCCCAATCATCAGTCACAAAGATGTTCATTTTTCTGCACCGATAAACCCCACACGCAATCCTCTGCTTTTCGTGTTTTCTCTTCGACGAGACAAACTTGCGGCGACTGCTTTTCAGGCGTATTTTCTGTGAGAAATCGATAAAATGTTTTTGCATCACTACTGTCCATGCGTGTTTTTTTTTTTTTTGCTTTTTTTCCTAGGGAAATGCATTTACAGTTCACCAGGAGTGGCCTTGTGTTCTCTTTTCATTGGGGAAACAACAGCGATACAAGCAGAGAGATGCAGGCGAGCTCCGTTTGTGTGCGTTTTCAAGGTCTGTGTGATTGCAAATGTTCAGACACACACACACACAGCGACCTGTTATGAATCCTCACAAACTTCACAGAGCAACTGGACTAACATATGAAAAAAAAAAAAAAAAACGCTGATGCAACAAGTCCCACACAAAGTCGCAACTACTGTTTGCGTGCACAAATCTCGGCCCTCTCCCAGCCCCTCACTCCCACAGTTTGCGAGCAAAGAAACTGGAATCAGCTGTGTGGGTGATTTCTGCATGTGTGTCTACTCTTGTGGGCATCAAATGTAATCCCTGCGCCCCCACCACCCCCCCCTCCCCCACTCCTAAAATACACACACACTAGCCTTCCCTTCCAGCCCAGGGGTCTCCAGTCTGCATAATAAATGAGGCTTGCTGATAGGTGGAGGAACAGGGGAGGGGGAGGGCGCTCTCTCTCTCTCTCTCTCTCTCTCCCTCTAACACACACACACACACACACACTGAAATCCGCCTGTACCATCATGCAGCCTGGGTATATACCATTCAACAGCTGTTGCCGTTGGAGAAATCCCAGGTCTCTTTACATGCTTGTTGTTTGCTCATTTATCGTGATTGCAGTGGCGGCTCCACTCGTCTTACAATCCCGATGTCCGCATCTCAACGCTAGAAACCCGCCTCAAGGCTCCGTGGGGGGGGGTTGGGGGAGGCATACTCCTACCGATGCACTGCACTGTCCTTGAGCAAGGCACTTATCCCTAAGCTGCGCGGGGCAGGGCCCAAGTGTTTGAAGCGTGTGAAACCATCTTTCTTCCTGCAGCTTTTCCCCTGATGTTTATTAGCTAATCATTAAAGAAAATAAGCACATGCACGGGCCACGGGGTAAATATCAGAGGATTGGGTTTCTGGAGCTTGATCATTTGTTTCGCATGAAAACTAACAATGCTTGATGAATGCTAAAATCAAATTTCTCGCTTGACAACAAGTACAAAAGGGGGAATAATTGATAATATACCTCTCTTTGGCTCTATCATTTTTTTTCCTATAATTTTTTCACACCAACACACATACACACGAAATTCCTTCAACCTGCCATTGCTAACCCGGACTGGAATTATTTAATATTATGGACCTCTCACGGAGCCAACCATTCGAAAGTAATTATCAGTAATGATCTGTCGGTGACTGATCTATTTTTGCTTGATGATCAAACCAGATCTCATCTTAGATCTATATCCCGTCACATTAATTATTACCCCCACCAGATTACATTCGTCTCTGCCAGCCCCACCTGTCCTCGCAGTGGAGGTTCATTCTTCACCCAGAGCCCATTCATCGCAGTAGCAAGTTTAGGGAATACAGGGCAGCTGCAATGTAGGCAGGATGTAAGTATTTTGAGGAAAAATTGCATTACGTTCCCTTGTGTGCGTATGTGTATCTTTGGGCTACACCTGAGCGTTGTGTGTGTAAGAAATTTCCTTTATCCCTGTATTAATTTTTTAGGTATTCTTCTATTTGCAGCCAAATCGCTTGCTACGAATGCTTAAAACCACCACGCAAAACCAGTATGTTAACTTTCATTATTTCTTTTGTCAAATTTGTACCAGCTGTTGAATAGCATAAGTGTGGTTTCTGAATGAGTTTAACTGCATTTAATTCTGCCTGGCGTCCCTATATTAGCATATTCTGTAGCAATGTTAGAGTAATTATGTGGAGAAATAGACTAATTAATTAAAACAACATGCGGTTCATTAAGGAAAATGGATAAAATATTTTTTTATAGTGATATAGGTATATTAGAAATCCTTGTACCATAACACCACTGCCCATAGGTATAGGCTAAGATGTTACAATGTAAAAGAATATTATGAATATTATTCTATATGCACACACACACACACACACAACAACAACAATACACACCAGAGACAGTCTATTTGCTTCCTATTGCAGTAAATGGTTTTAACGTTTCTCTACGCAAGAAAAGTGCGTGAAAATTATTCTGTGGCCAACATTTGACGGGTTTTTGGATTTTCTGGAAATCGCCCACATGGGTCAACCTGACGGGGAGTCTCACTCGGACTGAACACGGTGGTGCGAGCGGCGGGGCTGCCGCTGGAAACCCCCCCTCCCCCCCCCTTCTCTCAGCGAAAAGCGCTCTCCGCCGCAGAGCTGCATTTCCCCTTTCCAAAGGGGAATAGCAGACAACAGAAAATCACTCGTTCAACTCAACCCCCTTTTTACCGCTGCATTTATATGCTCATTAGCACGCGCTCAAGTAATACCCCCCCCCGCTCGCTCCCCCCGAAGCTCCTTCCTATCTCGCCGATAGTGGGAGCCGCAAGCAGCGGGGCAGGGACAACCTCGCTGACCGCGCGACGCTTCGCTTCTCGCGGCAGGCAAGCGAAGCAGGCGCCGCTGAGTCCCGGGAAGTCCCTGCTACAGGGACGAGGGGGGAACTGAAAACTGTTCTTCTCGACATGTTACCACGTTAACAGACTTCACTTCATTTTATCCCAACTTATTTATAGGCTATATATATAGACTGTTAAATCCAAACTAGATTTTAGTAATTGGCTGCTATTTTTTGTCCTTTTTTTTTTTTATTTGTCCCGTTGGGCTCAACAATACAATCTTTCAAACCTCCAAAATAAAAACATATATGGCCTGATATAAACAACATATAATTAAAAAATATATATATAATAGTGGGGTTATGCTTATGTATTATATTTCACGTAGCCTGCGCTTTTAATTTTTTTAAGTTAACTTATTTATTTTTGTAGAAGATAAATAAATAGATATTAGATATACACTTTGGTTTTTACTTCTGCAAATATTTACGTGTTAAATTTAATGAAAACTTTGATTTTTTTCCTAATTACCTGCAGTGTTATTCTCTTTATAAATAACTTTAGTTACTGTTTCTCTGTTGACTGCATTAGCCATATGGCTTCTTGTGTATTCAACAATGCTGTGGTGTAAAAGGTGGTTGTAAAAGAGTTTCACTTTAATGATTTAAACTGGAAGTTTTTTTATGCTGTAAAGTAAACAATGAGAGTGTACGACTTTCAAAGTAAAATAATGCTGTTATAATGCATTTACTGTAATTTGCTCTTCAGTCGCATATTATTGTGGCATCAAGGAAACTTTGCTAGGTGTCATTCAGGAAGGGAGGGAGAGAAAGAGAGAAGGTCTTGAGAAGGATGTGTATATGTGTGTGTGTGTGTGTGTGTGTGTGTGTGTGTCAGAGGGGTGTCACTGAGAGTCACTTAGCAGAAGAATACGAGCTGTCGTAGAATGAAGAGGGATGAGGCTGAATCCTGCTGCTTCTCCTCGCCACCATTATCCAGCAGAAGAGAGACCTGTGTGTGTGTGTGTGTGTGTGTGTGTGTGTGTGTGTGTGTTGGGGGGGGGTGTCCACACACATGTACCCTGGGAATCTCCTCAGCTGTTCCCCGTGTACCCTCTCCTTGTACCCTTCCTCCTCCTCCTCTTCCTCCTGCCCCGACTCTAAACACCTCTGTTTGCCAGATCTGGTTCCACTCGGCACCGGATCAGGGCCCCTGGCAGCTGACTGCAGGTTTCTGGCCAGGATTAAGCCTCCTAATGGCAGCCACTCTGTGATGATTTACACTGCATTACTGTACACACCAACGGCTGCCTCCTCCTGCTAATGGTTTATTACACCGGAGCCTCTCTCAGCTTTATTGCTCTTTGCCCCCCCCGCTCTCTCTCTCTCTCTCTCTTTGAGGCTGAGGTCTAATTAAATAATTTAACCGAATTACCAAACATGTGCCCAAACCTGTGTAGGAATTACTCGTGGCACTTGGTTAAGTTGTTTTATGGTTTTGCTTTCATTTCTGCCGGGCTGGGGTGTGGCGCCCGAGCTGCACATACAGATGACGGGGACAAATACTGTGAGTATATGAAATTTAATCTCCTGTGAAAAACAGTGTATCTCCAAACTGTCAACTCTTCAGAATCTAAGCAAAACAGCATTTCTTTCAGCTCCGTGGCAATTGGTTTTTCAGATGGGTGGGTTTTAAAATGCTGTATTTAATTTGAGAAATAAGGGGAATTTTTCAATTAAAACCACATTTAATGCTCTGTGTTTCATTTACATGGTCCTTTGGATCTATGTAAGGACACAGAATTACAAGGCAAATCCTGCCTTTCAGCAAGGCTAAACTGAACTTTTTTTTTTGGCAAACTACTCGCATAACTGAAGTTGTTCTACCTAAATTGTGAATGTAGTAAAATGCGTGTGTACTATACAGCTGTAAAATTTCTGTCGTCAAATGATTTCAATGTGTGTCATTTGGGGTTTTATGGATGCAATCAGGACAAAACAAATAAAATCCAGAACCAAATCAAGCTCTGCTTTCTTTTCCATGCTTCCCTTTGATTCTCTATTGCACTGTCGCTCTCCAGCCTTGTCTGGCGTGTCTGAAAACTTGCAGAAGCGATTACAACGCCCCATGGTGAAGCAGAAGAGTAAGCGCCGGAGAGCAGAAACTGAAAGTTAGGGTGCCTGCCCGCGTCAGGGGCAGGTAGCCGCGCAGCTGCACGGCATTCCTCAGTGACAGCGGCACAGCTCGCCTGTGAGGCCACAGATATCTGCCCTACATTTGTCTAATCATCCAGGGCTTAACCCTCCCGCTGGCCCACTATCGGCTCTGCGTGCGCGCGCGTGTGTGAAAGACAGAGAGAGCGCGATAGCGCGCGCGAGAGAGAGACAGAGGGACGAGCACGGGATCCCGTCTCCTACAAGTGGCAACCTACTGTGACGTCACCCGTTGGTTTGCAAACTGCCTATTTGAAGCCTTCGGTTTGGTATTTGGCCGTCGCTTTCTGGTTCTTGTAGAGGAACTGTACCCCCCCCCCCCCCAAGTCTATGGCTATGGCTAACTAAGTTACTAGTCCGGCGAGGCCATGAACCGATAAGAACTATCAGCAAGGCCAGCACTGGCTAACTAGCTTGGTTAGCACCTGCAATTCACGTTGACAGTAATATTTGCAGTCATGCTAATTTTGGCTAGCGAAAAACAGATTTAAAATAAAATGTACTTACCGCAAAAAACGAGCAGCCGAGTCCTGTCTTCTGGTGTCTTCTAGCATAACCGAACGCCCGAACATTACATTTCTGGGTAAACCAATATTATAGTTAACTTTCAAGAACCGAAAACACACGGTTAATGGTCGAAGGTTTCGCCCCGGCCTCTTTCCTGATTGAGTGGCAGGTGTCCATCGCACGGTAGCCCCGCCCCAAAAACGTACTCGGATTTATCAGCTTTTACCCTCCAACTCCGACCATAATTTATAAAATGAACATCAAGTTTTTAATGACGACTTGAAACTAGCAGTTGAGAGCAAAAACTTGAATCTTGAAAAATGTTAGAAATAGAAATTTTCTAATAGATTTCAATACAAACGGGCATTTTTTTTTTGCAAACAGTGAAGTTTCCCCTTCATAGTGATCCAATACAGGTTAAATCACTTCAGCATTTGGCTTCATTTTTAAGACCCGAAAGTTATTTCTAGCACTTTTTCTTTACATTCCGTGTTCTCCTAACACTGATCTTAGTAATGTTTTGACGTTGGGATCAGGCATCTTGTAAGGCAGCACACAGGGGTCCTCCATCAGCTGATAAGCCCTCCCACCCGAGGGGAGGGTTTCTGGGGGGGGGGGGTGATCGATGATGGACACATTACCTATGTGTGTGTATGGGTAGTGCTTCTATTATGGATAGCTCTGATGGTGGAGGCTTATAAAAGAGAAGGCCCTGGGTGGTGGTGGAGGAGGTGGTGGTAGTGGAGGGGTGTATGGTGTTTAAACAGACTGGCTTTGATTGACAGGGCTGATAGTGGTGGTGGTGGGGAGGGGGGCAGAGATATTTGGAGGAGGGAGGGGTGAGCGAGCAAGTGCTTGAGTAAAGAGAAAAGGGGGTTGTGTTGAATGCAGGTTAGAGTGTGTGTGTGTGTGTGTAGGGATGAGGGACTGAAAACTCCTGAAGGGGGTGAGGTGGGTGTATGGGGGGGGGGGGGGTTGCAGGAGGAAAGTGAGCTTTTAATTACCAGGGCAGAAGCAGATGTAGCAGAATTGTGCCCCCACCTCTAAACACACACACACACACACACACACACACACACACACACACACACTGGCGTTTCTTGGCAGCTGGAAGTCATCAGCTTTGGGGGTGTGTGTGTGTGTGCATTTTTGTTAGGACAGGATCCTTGGAGCACATTGTTTAAATTTAAAGATGTTCAGCTTCTATTGACACCTCTTAGCATGATGATTATTCATTTTCCTCCCCTTGTTACTGAATAAATCACACCCTGCTGCTGCCATCCCTTCCGTATTTTCAGTTTAATTAATGCCATATAATAAAAATCAGGTCATTCATCTACTCTTTCACCATAAAATCGAATATAATCTCTCCTGTTTACTCTAATAAAACTAACTTTTCCCCCCTCTAAATCTAACCAGTCAGCTGTCACATAATGGTCAATAATTAGAAAAAAACAGACATGTACATGAATTTAAAAAAGGTATTTTACTCTATTTTAGGGTGTCATTTTAGCATAAAGACTAATATAGAAATTGTTATGGAAAAATTAATGAAACTCAACGACCTCAAATATTTCAGATGAAATTAAGATTAATAGCAGATACTGCATCATATTGCCATTTTGGAAAACCTTTCATTTTTTAAATTCATTATAGTAAATAAAAATGAAACACTGGAGAACTTACTTATTAAGTATTAATTCAGGATTAAATGTCTCAGTGTTTTGCACATAAATTCCCTTGAAACTGCAGAAGAACCCTTACAATCGAGGGAGAGAAATTCAATGTTAATGTATACTTTTAACTTACTCCTTCATATACAGTAAAATTAAACCCTGATACAACTTTATCCAAGTGTTTCTTTATTTTGGTGTTTTGAAATACATTTTCCAACCCCCCCCTCTTATTTTCCACTTGTACAAAACTGATCCAAACAAATGTGTGCACAGATGAAAACACAGTGCCCAAGAGTATAAAATGACTTTCTCATCAATAAAATGGTGCAAAACTTAAAAAAAGAAACACAATGTCCCTGCACATATAAAAATAAATTAATACTTTGTGTGTCCAGTCACTGTCAATCTTTTTTATCTGGTCCTAAAAGATTCACACACACAAAATGAGGCTTCATTGGCTTTCCTTCACACCAGCCGGCCAATCACTATCACTTATGTACACCAACGGCCAATGAGAAAGGTCTATATACACTTAACGAGGTAAAAACTGTGCCACTGAACACCCACCCCCCGCTCTGACACACTACCTCTCCCCCTACAAACAGCTATATACAACCAATCCCCCCCTTCCCAATCAGCCAACTATCAAGTAGCTCCTAGCTTTCAAACACATAACACAGAGAAGTCATTAAAAAGGTTTTACAGCAAGATTTGACTGTAGAAGAAAAAAAAAAGAAAAAGACAAAACTTTACACAGTAGTACAAAATGATGTTAAATTGCAACACCAGCAGGCTTTTAAAATATATCATCTTATATGCCCATTACACAAACTCCAAATAAATAAAAAAGCACAATACAAGTTGGCTTTGATTAAAGAGAATGCAGCAGAATAATTATTATTCCTGGTTTTATTAAAGAGACTGCACGTCCAGCCTGATGCGACTAAGTGTTTTTGTAATGTGTTGCTTAGCAACGCAGCTTCATTTACCAGTAGCGTTGCGAAGAATTGGGCTGAGTGGCAGGGACACAGGTAAAAGGGAAGATAAATCCCGCCTTCCCCTCCTTGGCCTCAGGCACTTGGGCTTGGACCCTGATTGGCCAGTCCTGACTGTTGTGTGTTTTTTTTGTTAAAGTGGCCGCTGATGTCGGCCTTTTTTAGGTCCTGATAGGCTGGTCCTGCTTGAGAGGTAGGTGCAGCAGGGGGCTCAATCAGGAGGATGAAGTGTAATGACTTCCACACGCCGACGACCAACTGCATAAATTTCTCTTTGTGAGTCTGCTGTGCCGTGCGGATAAATGCATCCCTCTGAACATTCAACTCGCCTTTTTACATTTCATTTTTCCTGAGTGAGCCCCCTGTTTCTGGCCCAGAGAAGAGACAGTGAAAAGCAAGGCTTCTGTGGTGACCGTAGGAGGCTTGGCTCACTGACATTAATGGATATACACAAACGGAGTGAAAGACGCGGGGAGAGCGACAACAGAGGGAACATGTGGGATATTTTCACAAGCCTCTCACCCATTATTCCCCCTCGGGACCACTGTGAGACAGATGTAAAACATACATCTGCTACTGTTAAGTCTTGTTGCAGGGAATCTTCTTAGTTTGTTTTTTTATTTTAATATGAATCTATTTCTGCCATTTTTCTTTTTTTACATTTGTAGTTCTGTGTGCTAGCTTGTGTGCTGAGTGCACAACTCCGGTTAGCTGGGGCCCCTGAGAGAGTGAAACGGAGACAAAAAGATGGGGGGGGTGGGTAAAGGGAGACGTGGCATACAAGTGCATCAAGAGAAAGGAGAGAAAAGAAAAGAAGAAAGATAAAGAAACAGGATGATGAGATTAAGAACATAGCAAAACTAATTAAAAGAAAGGTTTCTGGGAAGCTGATCTGTTCGACAACTCACCTGTTGAGAGAAGGGATACACCATGTGCTCTGGTGCTACATACTGACGCTAACATACGCTAAGTTACCAGTGATATTTATAGAAAAATTATTATCTCAGCAGTGACAAAATAACCTGAAGCAGCACTAGAGCTAAAAAGTAAGAAATCTACACTTGGATGGAAATAAATAGTACAAATGTACACAAAATGTTGTGACCTGAAAAAAGTTGCAAAAATAAACCTGACTAGGTCAACTACAGTTGGTGACTGCAAACAACAACAAAAAAAATTACCATATTTTCACTTTTGTCTTCTGTTATTCCTCACCACAGTGTGTGCTAATGCATTAGCACAGACCATTATAAGGAGTAATCTACTAGGACACATTTTTTTTTTGGCTGTTCTCATCGCTGAACAACAAAAGTTGACCAACAGGCCCATCTCCCAAAAACTCTGCATATTTATTAAATGAAAAAAAAACAACAACCAAAAAACAAAAGAACATCTGCCGTCATGTCTTCTCCTGCCCTGCGACGCCCACTGCCTTCTCAGCAAGCCGCGGCTTCTGCGCCCCCGAGGCGTGCGTGTCAGTATGTGCGTGCTGCAGCGCCAGGAAGGGGTTGGCGGTGATGGTGCCTTGGCCCTGGCTCTGGGCGCCAGGCAGCAGGTTGTTGATGGGCAGCTGAGTGGAGGAGAGCGGGATGGAGGGAATCTGTGCAGAGGAGGAGAGCGACTGCAGCTGCTGGAGGTCCTGCTGCTGCTGCATTAGTTGGTAGAGCAGCACCTGCTGCTGCTCCTTGGGGGGGGGGAGAAGCGGCGATGGATAAGGAGGGGAAATAAGGATGAAGAGTAGGGGATGCAGGAGGATAAAATGAAAGTTTCAGATAAGAGACAAGAGGAAAGAAGAGATGGAGCGGTAAGGAGAAGAGGAAAACAATGAGATGGAGAAGAAAAAGAGATAAGGAAAAAATGAGTGAGGAGGGGATGGAGGAGGAAAAAAAGAGAAGAATTATTAAGCTTGGGGATTTAGACCAAAAGAAAATTGTAGCTCAGTGTCTTTTTGTGTGTTTTGTGTGTGTGTGTGTGTGTGTGTGTGTGTCTGTGGTACCGCTGTAGGCTGCGAGGACAGCAGCTGCTGGAGCTGATGCTGCTGGAGGAGGAGTCTGTGCTGCTCAGACAGCAGGCCGAGCCGTGCAGCGCTGAGACAAAACACAACACACACAGTGAACGCTCGGTACGCACACTCCTTGACCTCAGCACAAGACATTTTAAGACTATATGGCTATTCTCAAAACATCAGAGGTTTACACTGAGGAGACTGCAGGTGGCTGCAGAAACATGCAACATTCACTACACAAATGTAATAACAAATCTTGAATTTACCCCGAAGAACCATTATTTTACATGTATTTCTATTACATTATTATTTTTTTTAAAAAGTGAGTTTCACTTTCCAGAACACAAGAAAAATAATCATTTATCCAAAAGTCTCTCTGACAGGCATGAAGAAACTAGAGCTACAGGTGGTGGTGAAGTGAAGCTGACTTCTGTCTCACCTGTTCTTACTAGTTGCTGAGCTGTTGGAATCCGACACGCAAGCAAAAGGAAACACAAAGCAGACGACCCAATAAAGTTGACATTCAAACATCTGAAGAAATCAAGAGATGCCCAACAAATATGACATTCTCAAGTTGCGTAATGACATGACTGAACAATTTTGGGTTACTGGAACGTTTCATTTTAGGCTTCCATTCAGAGCGCTCTTTATCTGCCGCAGTCTGGCGGAGCTCCATTATTTCTGATTTGACATAGACACCGAAGCTTACTGTAGGAGAGTAAAAGCAGCCATCATATGTACCTGTTATTGACGGGCAACGTGACGCCCGTAGCCGTTCCCGTCGCGTGGGCGTGAGGGCTGCCGGTGCCCGCCGGCGTCTGGATGACCCCGTTCAGCGCCCCGACGATTCCCCCCATGCCCAGCACGCTGCCGGCGCCGAGCGCGCCCATCAGCCCCGCCACCCCGCCCAGCCCCGCCGGGGTGGGCCCCGCGGCGGCGACGCCGTTGAGCTGCGGCTGGGGCGGGCTCTGGGAGACGGAGGGAGGGGTGGAGAGGGAGGAGGTGGAGCCGCTGCTGCTGTGGCCACCGCATGACGTACTGTCCTGGGAGACACGGCGAGATGGACGCCATCGGTGATAATATCTACGGTATCTATAGTATCGATGATAACTGATGTGGTGCATCGTGATGACGTTCAAGCTGAGAAGGTCTGTCTGTCTTTACCTGAGCTGCGGCAGGTAACGACGAGTCAGTGGCTCCAAGGTGGGCTCCTTTCACATCTGCAACACAAATGCACAGATTTCGATTTTTTTCTGTGTGTAATAATGTATCCTTTAGGGCTCAAGTGATTATTCAGCTGATTATTTTATTAGCTATCTTCCTTTTTGTGCCTCTCTCAAAGACGCAAGTTACTACAACTGCAAATGACCTCACCAGCTGCCTTTATTTCACTATATGTTATTCGTCTTGAGGTGTGTGTGTGTGTGTGTGTGTGTGTGTGTACCAGAGGAGGCTGTGGTGGGGGTGAAAGGCACTGATAGCTGAGCGCTGAGAAGCTGCAGTCTCTCTTTCTTCATGGTCAGAGTTTTAATCTGCTCCTCCAACCTCCGGTTCTCCTCCTGCAGCTGGTGGAGAGACTTCAACATCCCCACCACTGATAGAGAAAAGAGAGAGAGAGGAATAAGCGAAGCGACTGACTGATCAGAGCATGTGATGTAATGTGGTGGCAGCGATTTCTGCTCCCTGCTCAAAACATAATGTTTGTTGTATTTTTGGGGATGATCTTTTAACGAGCGTGTAGGTAAAAGTAGGTAAAACCTGGCAACTCTGCCAAATCCCCAGCAACTCATCGGACAGCTATAATCTACAGGAAGGTCAGAGGTCAAGATCAGCTACAGAACAATGACCCTGGGTGACTGCACAGACTCAGCACAGCGCTCAAGGACAACTGAGTCAGGAGGAGGATTTGCCTGGACATTAACTTAAACCTGACTCGTCCAGTTGAAGGACGACTTTCCTTACAACTGGGCTGCAACTATTGATCCCCGAAGGGATGTTCCGATAGGCAGACAGCTGACAGGAGATCAACGGACACAACAGTAACAGATAACGTGACGCGGTGAGTGAAAGCAGGGAGGAATAATAGGAATAATCTTGCCATCTTCCTCTTTCATTAGTCTTATTTAAGAAATATTTGACTCCATGGTTTGGATTATTAACAAAATTCTTATGAATTTATTCTACATTCTACATATGAAACTTTGGCAGGGACAGAGTAATAGAGCGCTGGACATATTTCCATGGTTGTCCCCTTTACCCTCACCGTCCAACAACCCGGTCTGCAAGATATGACAAGTGCACTGTCTGGGTGTGTGTTGTGCGAGTCTTCGGGTGTGTGTCAGAGTGCGCGTGCCCTCTCACCGTCTCCCTGCGCTCCCTGCTGCAGCAGGAAGCTCTGCCCTTCGTTCCACTGCCTCTCCAGGAGCTGCTCTATGCTGGTGGCCACCGGGGGCAGCGTCTCCCCGCCGCCTCCCCCCACCCCTAGCAACCCCAGGCCCGGCCCCGGCAACGACCCCGAGGAGTCATAGCGGATCTGCAGGCCACCAATGGGAGAGCTGAATGGCGGCAGAGGGAGCGTGAGCGAGAGAGAGAGAGAGAGAGAGAGACAGACAGGGTGGATAGAAAAGGAGAGATAGAGAGGTCAATAGGGAGATTAACGACCCAACATAAACGTCAGACAAACATAGACACTGCTGGCTATAAAACTACATCAATTTGTTGTTACAGTGGTCTTTAATGAAAAGGGGCCAGGCTTTCTGTCTGTGTGTGCGAGAGAGAGAGAGAGAGAGAGAGGACACGCAAGAGGGTGAGAGACAGAAAAAGGGAAGTGGACTGTCTCGGCGCGATAAATCTCGGTGCGTGCGTGTGCTGAGACAATCTGTTGAGTGGAAAAGAGGGGAAATGAGGGACAGCAGGAGAGGGGAGAGAGGACGGAGTGACGGGAGCGTCATGTGGGGTAAAAAGTGACGGCAAGATTTTTTTTTCTACTGCTGGATCGCACTGCAAATACTTTTTGTGTGCCAATATCGTGGCGTTGTACAAACACATGTGACACGAAAAGCAAACTTTTGAAAAAAATTAACTTCATTTAAAGGAAGTCATTAAAGCGTTTACGTTAAAAAAATCCACGAGGAATCTAAAATTATGTTAAATGTTCTACGTAAAAAGAAAATCACCATGTTTTTCTATTACAATATTCGCTTTTGAAAGTAAATGTCAGCCATTCCCACAATTTATCTATACTAAACGCAAAATGTGAGTGTGTGCGGTGTTCATGATTAAAAATATATATATTTTTTAAATGTCACAAACCTCATCAAGTGAAATTATCCATCCCACAAAGTAGTGTAAACAAACAAAAACTAATCTGATTTGTCAACAGTCCCATCCCGAAAGGTCCACGCAAATATTCCCAAACGGAGAAGCCTTCCATGTGCAACGGAACCAAGAAAAACAAATCTAACTGGGGTTGAAGGATGGTTACCACCTTCAAAAGCGCACGTTATCGTTGGCTGAGAGAGCGAGAATTGCCTGTAGGGGTAAAGAGCGAAAGGAAGAGTGTGCGTGCGTGCTTGTGTGTGTTTGGAGGTAGATGTGTGTGTGGGTGTGTGTGCGTGAGGAGCGAGAGGAAGAGAGAGGAGATGACGGGCCGGCGGAGGGAAAAGCAGAGAGAGGGGGGATGGGTGACGGAGGGGGGCCAGAGAGGAATGTAAAAATGGGGAGGGATTTGGAGGGGTATGTGTGTGTGTGTGTGTGTGTGTGTGTGTGTGTGTGTGGGGGGGGGGAGTGTATCCACTCACCGTGGGGTGGTCTTGGGAGAAGCTCGTATGGAGAAGCCCTGAGCTCCGACGCTGCTGCTGCCGCTGCCATCGCCCACCTCCTGATCTGCGTGCACACACAAACACACAAACGCACACAGGGGTGAAAATCAACTGGATATCTGGGAATGCGTCCGCGGTGAGCTGGGCCGGAAACCACACACAAGCATCTTAAGGTCGAATTTGTAAAAATCTGGGTTTACAACCGCAATGAATGAGAAACTGAAAAAAAAATCTCATCTCAACACTGGTTAAACATCTGATCTGCGACCAGATATGCTGTGTTTTAATACGACTGAACCCAGTTGGTGTCGTCCAGCAGAATGATTGGTAAAACAGCGCTTTGATTGCGGCTCATAAAAATGAACAGTGCTTCCTGCGCTGTTATTTTGCTGCGATGAATTCTGACAAGATGGACACGAGCGTGGCTCAGTAAAAAACTAAAAAAAAAAACGCCTTCTGTGCGACAACTGCTTACGGGCACGATTTTAAACGCGAGGACGGGTTCCCGGAGTCTGGAAAATGTCCCCGTGCCTCTGTTTGGAGACCCCGGCTGTAAAATCGGGTTAATTGCGTTTACTTCTACTCCACATCTGTGTTTGGTGTCCGGTAGGTTTGCACAGCACCGCTGCTCCCAAATCCCAAACTAAATCTGTTTGGATTATTTCATAATGTTATTGTCCAATTATTTGTATGTGAATGACTTCTTTTTTTTTAAATTTTTAAGCAAACAAAAAGGAATACATGTTAGTCGACACGGTATTTAAAAGGAAAACATTGGCTGATTCCGCAATTATTACTGTTGTGATTTTTACGCACACAGCCGCGGGGGGTCCGCGGGACCCTGAGCGAGTCTCGACAAAAACACAAGGCTTGACCTCGCTGTTACGCAAGATGCATCAAACGGCGCTGCTGTTGTCTTCAGGTTTATCCCCCCAGAGAGAGTTTTTGGGTGGGCAGCTCGTCAGCTGAGCGCGGACAGAGAGCCGGTAGGAAGCGAGTGTGTGTGGCGTGGACACACTGTGATCCTCTGCAACCTACACAACTCTCTCTCTCTCTCTCTCTCCCTTTTGTATCTCCGTCCCACACGAGTCTTCATTCAGACTGCAATGTGCATTTCTCTCTCTCTCTCTCTCTCTCTCTCTCTCTCTCTCCCTCTACCTTCTCTTTCTCCTCCCTCTGGGCCTGTGGCCAGACACTTCTTTTCATTTTCCTCAGTGGGAGTAATGAATCACACATGCGCGCACACGCAAACGCACACTTTTGCATTTACACAAGTCACACAAACTCCCCTCTACTTAAGACAGTCAATCCCGGCTTTTTTACCCCCGCCGGGTCACCACTCCGGTCCCTCGCTCGCCCTCTTTCTCGAGTCCCTTTTCCTCTGTGGTAACCCTTTCCTCGCTGGCAGCCCCCCCACCCCCAGAGCAAAGAGAGACGGCTGCCAAAGTAAACAGGCGACATGCATACAAACACACGTACACCTTGCATGTTTGTGCTCACGAACGCAACTTCACACTTACGTCTCTCGCGCGCACACGTGCTGCTGTAACTGTGCGCTGCGAGTAACTCGACAAATTAGAGGTGAAAGAATGACCAGAACAATTAATCTACCACCATTTCGACAATCAATTCTTTGTTTCCGACATTTTTTTACAGCAATTACCTGATGCAAAGGTTTTTGCTTCCTTCTTGTTTTCAACGCCGCAAATTGAATTTATTTGGTTTTTGGATTGTTGTGTGGACGAAACAGGAAAACGATCGATGACCTTGGGCTCAAAGAAATTATTTTGGACGCAATTCATTATTTTCCTGACATTTTACAGAAAAAAAAGATTTAATTGTAAACAAATGACTGGCAGATTAAGAGATATTGACATTGATATCAAATAAATTTGATATTCAGTTGAATAAAATATTTTAAAAAGCAGACAATCCTCACTTTTTGAGGCGCTGGAATTAGCAAAATGTGGCATTTGCTCTGATTAAATGACTTAATTATATTATATTAATTTAATTAACTTTCATTAATTAATTACAAAAAATCCTTTTAATCCTCCTTTCAATATTTGATCAGTACACTAATTGATCCCATGCATCAGAAATTCCTCTTGGTACATTAAATCTTATATTTTATCTAATCTTAAAGCCAATATTTATCTGTGAAGTGAAAAGAGGAAAAAGTTGCTACTATATTGTGACAGTTTGTTTCCAATACCATCAAACTTTTTTCCTTTTTTTTCTGGGGAATAAACAAACAGATCCTGTCGAGTCGCTGTCTGTTGCGCCACACACACACACACACACAGGCATGAATTTGTGCATGCACACACAGCTCTGTGCGTGCCCCCCCCCATCATTCAGTCTGATTAGTGAGTTGACCTGCGGGTCACGGAGGATCTGGCTCTGATGACTGCTGACCGGCAGCAGGAACTGCCTACCTTCCTCCTCCTCCACCTCCTCCTCTTTACTCTCTCTTCTTTTCTCTCTTGCGTCTATCCTCCCCGTTCGACCAGATGTCTCGTATCAGGAAGTGGCTACTCTGATTACTGAAGACACCTCTTACTCCCCTCATCAGCTCTCCTGCGCTGGACGGACAATAAACTCCTCTTTTCTACCGCAGGAGTTCCTGAGGGCACGATCCGGGGGCCTCCTCCGCTCCTCTCTCACCACCGGCAACAACGCAGAGGAAGGGTTGTATGTTTTCCATGTAAATTACATGGGTGCGAGCCCCTGTACTGTATTGGTTTGAGTGACAGATAGTAAGGGTGCGATCGGGGGGGAGGAGGAACCGAGGCGTGTAACTGGAGCTGAGTGGGAGGAGCTTGAAAATATCACGAGTGCTGACCCCTGACCTCTCTGAGGGGCCGAGGGGGCGTGACCTTTCCATTATCTCCCTCTCCCTCCCTCTCTCTCTCTCTCTCTCTCTCTCTCTCTCTCTCTCTCTCTATCTAACACACACGAACGTTCAAACGCATTCGCAAACCTGCTGGCGAGGCCTCGGACTGGGCGATGAGAGCCGCCATGGCCGAGTTGGGGTTCAGCCTGTTCCCGAACATGTGGGAGGGGGCGAGGTTGAAGACGGACCCCGGCAGGCCGCTCACCTGAAGACAGAGGGACAGATAACCAACAAGTGTGAGCCACGAGAAACCAAGTTCCACTGTCAATCAAACCCCAGTTCTCATCATATTTGTGCATGTTACATTGGACAGATGATGGTAGAGACAAACAGGAAATGAGGGGGGACAGAGACAGTCGCCACACCTTTAAAGTCACATTGTCTGCATTTTAAAAAGTTGGTTATCAGGGAGTTTTTCAACTTCATGTGGCAAACTGCTTTCATTTATTTTGACAAATCAGAACATAAAAAAATAATCTTTCACTGAATTAACTGTAATTTCAGGGCTACAACTTCTGATCCCCCCCCCCCCCCCCACGAATTACTATTTTAACAATTATGTTTTTTAATGATGGATTTATCTGACAATCTGTCAATTTATCGTTTAATATTCTGGTGCATATAATATCAAAAAAAGTACTTAAGAAAATGCTAATTTAGTTAATTTCCCAGAGCCCAATTTTGCAACACAAAAATTAACACAGTGTACAGTAATACAGTAAAAAAAAAAATAAATAAATAAAATCTCACACCAGATGATTTTGGGTATTTTTCCTTGATAAATGACTTAAATGATAAACTGATTATCAAAATTGTTACTGATAAATTTTCTTTGGATTTTATTTCAATTGTTTTACCTCAATATGTTTATATTAAAAATAACAAAAGTTATTTTGATATTTAAAATCTGTGCCAATCAGCTTCACTCTGTCAGCGTTACATTTGTGTAGCGGTCTGACATGGCATGTTATTACACATTCAATGAGCCTGAGTCCAAAGCTGAGGAATCCACCTGATCGATCTGGTTGGAAATTTAAGTTTGCTGGTCTCTACGACTGAATCTGCTTTGCAAATGATTTCCTGCCAGCGAATCTCATTTGGATTTCGAAAAAAAAATCAGTGAACCTCAATTTGACAACATTTCACCGTCATTATTTGTACAAAAAAAAAAAACATACAAATGGTATGAATCCAGAGCTCATTATTCTGTTACACGCAGGCACACACACACACACACACACACACACACACACACACACACAGTGTCTCAGCACCCTGACAGTATGCTGACATGCTGACAAAGTGTTTCTGATGCTGAGTTTAATCCAATTAAGGCATTTCCCAAATAAGGACCGTGGAGTGAAGGGTGGGGTGGGGTGCGAGGGAGGAGCATCGTGGGGTGAGGGTGGGGGTCAGGTGTACAAAATGGCTGACTGTTTATGCTCCAACCAAAGCATGTGACGCCACAGAAATCTGATTAAAGTAGTTGGAGTTGTTTTTTCCATCTCCATCTCCATCAAACGCATGAATTTATTTTTACAAGCTATAGAACAAATAGTCATTACTTGGAGGTGCATTCATTTTTTTCTTTTTTTTAAAAATGACTTTAGATAAGCTTAAGTGCTTAAACACTCTAGTTTACTATAATCCCTACAGACTGCGACAAGTTCTAATCAAAGACAAACAGAGATGTTGATGATGATGAAAACAGACAAATGCTCTACAAATCAATTACACAAACGACAGTATATTAAACAAACAAGGCTTTAGGGAGTAAACACAAATCCTTGGCTTGTCTTTTTGTCCTACTGCTTTGGGAATCGTTCCTATCCAAGTGTACAAAATTAGGGTGTGTGTGTGTGTATATGGGGGGGGGCTAGAAAGCCATATTCTCCTATTACAAATTCATGGAAGTGGTTTGTCTAAAATAATAAAATCTGGAAAACATCCTGGAAATCCCCGTCCCTGTAAAATGTTAAATTCAAAGAAGGAACCTGTTCCCTCTGTCGATTTTTTCTCCCTGACTGAAATGATTTTGGATTTCTCTTTGGACACACCCACCACACACCACACACACACACACACACACACACACACACACACACACACACACACACACAAACCCACAAACCTAGTGCCATAATCCAGCCCCCTTTCCCATCAACATTCATTTTTCATTTACATTCATTTTTCATTCAAAGTCTCTCTCGGACTCCCTTTCTCTGTCCTGGGCTGATAGCCAATAACAGTAGGCTGAGAGTCTGCTAACGGACTGAAAATAGCAAATGGTCTCTGTCGCTCTCTCTCACACACGCAGAGACACACACACGTCCCAGATGCCCCGAGGCGAGAATCGCACTGTACAGGCCGACACACTTCTCCCCCCCCTTTTTTTTTTAACAAACTGTAGCGACAAAATGAAGGAGGAGAAAAAAAATCTTTCTCTACTTAAGTCTCCCTCTCTCTTCCTCCCTCCATGTCAGATACACAGACACACAAACACACACACACACACACACCTAAAAACACAAACATCCACAGCCCACAGCTCCTCCATACATGCTACAAAACAGGCGTGATATCCTGTGTTTCCCTGGGCCTCCCGTCCTCTACAATATGTGCTGAACGTGGGAGATGAAGGCCAAGCCGGCGAATTCAAGGCAAGAGTACACCCCCCCCACACACACACACACACACACACACACACACACTAGCCCCATCCTCTTCTACCCTCCATCTATCCCTCCATCCCCACTGTGGTGCTTGTCAGATGTCATTACATCACAGGACAACGGAGAGAGAGAGAGAAAGAGAAATGGATGGGGACGGAGAGAAAGAAGGTCGAGGGTGAGAAAAAGTGTGTGTGTGTGTGTGTGTGTGTGCGTGCGTGTGTGTAGAGAGAAAGCGAGGTGGAGAGTAGACAGGGGAGAAAAAAAATGGAGTGTGGTGGTCTTTGGGGAGGTTTTGAAAGGGGACACTAGGGTCAGTGATTGAAGATGAGTTTTTTTTGGGGGGGGGTGAAGTGATCTGAGTCAGAGTTAACGCCCTCACTTTTGAATGTAAGCATATTTAAAGCAGAAGAACGCACCAACACCAATTACGAAGAACAAAGTGAAAGAACTGGATTGCTGGGCCTGAAAATCACCGCCATTAATTTCAATCTGGATAAACCTGCCAAACTGTTGCTTCCACGTTTGAAGTTTAACTGGGAATAGGTCTGAAATTCTATAACATGTGGTTAGAATTATTTAATGTCTGTAGCAAACTCCCAAACATTTCAAATCGAATCAAGACAGACAGGGTTTTCCTTAAATATGCAGTCTGGATTATGGGCCCACTCTGACATAATGTATAGTGAATTGGCACTTTGGCTTTGCTGAAGTGCCCCCCCCCCCTCCCCGCCTGTTCTCCACATTGACAGACATGATGGGTATCATAATAGTGTGTGGATTACAACATTACATTGTCCAGGTAGCTGTTCCAGGATGTCACTGTACTGGAACCTGAATTTCTACTTTTTTTCTTAAGGTATTTGTGTACATACGGGTTTCCCGTGCCTTTGTAATAATATTAACGCTCGAATACAGTCCCAGCGCACTCAGGTCAGTTAACTGAAGGAGAGGCACAGACCCACCTCAGTCAAATTTCAAGTGACGAAACAGAGACTTTTCCCTGTGCTCTGAATATACACGGGTCTGCAAGCAGTCTGCTGCGGGATAACTCGCTGAGAAAACAATCTCCACACCATCGGGGCACGCGCCCTCCACACATAATTAACACGCGGTGGATTAGTAGCAGCGCTGAGATTTCGGTGTGAAAGACTTTTAATTAGTGCACTTTGGTTTATTTGTGTTCCCACAGTGCATCTGCACCTCGGCTCAAAGATGCGCGGGCGAATCGACGGGCGCTGCGTTGCGCTGAACGAAGGGAGCGGATGTGTTTGTGTGTGAAAAGAGAGAGAGAGACAGACTGAGTTTGATGAGTGTTTTCTCGCGAGCGCGAGGAGGATGCACGCCGACGGCTTTTAGGCCGAGGCCCGTGCGTTTTCCACTCACGTGCGCGGAGGCCGTGCTGGTCAGGGGCGCGGTGGCGGTGAACGGCGAGGGAGGGGCGAGAGAGGGCGCGGGCTGCTGCTGCTGGGACAGCTCGGAGTTGGCGCTGCCCACGGCGACGGCTCCCGCCCCCGACGAAGACCCATCGGTGCCAGAGAAAACACCTGCGGAGGGATCAGAGATAACGCGACATGAACAGTGTGTTTATGATAAAACACAGATTTTAGAGCTACAGTGATGACATTTTTGACAAAAATATTTGGTTATATAGTTAATTACGTAGGCCCATCTGAGTGCGCAGCCAGATAATTGGCTTTCTTTATGGCTGTATAAAAACTCCATCACTTATAATAAGAGTTAATAAGAAGTTTAACTGTACAGAAAAACACACACACACGCTGAGCTGGTGACCGAAAGTCTGCAGAAAGAAAAAGAAAAAGAAAAAAAATCTGCAGACGCAAATCACCCGCATTAAGCTTTTACAACTGGGGACAGAAGACAGAGGAGGGAAATCAATCTGCACGTCCTCTCCCCTGCGTATGAATTATTTACGCCTTTTGAACCTGTTCGGACAAAGCGCGCAATTTTTACTCGGCATATAAAAAATGATTCACGTCGCGTTGCGAGCCGCGCAAGCTCGCGTTAAATCACCCACGTAAACATGTTGCTCTGTTTCCACACACCCATGCTCGTGCTCCCTTCTCTTATCTCTTTGCCCTGTCTGTATTGTCCCCCCCTCCCTCCCCTCACACACACACACACCCGTTTGCTCGCCCGCAAACCGAGGGATAAGCCCTGCCCCTGCCCCCCTTTGACCCCAGCAGAGGAGGAGGAGGAGGAAGGGTGGTGGTGGTGGTGGGTGGGTGGGTGGATGGGTGGGGGGGGCACAGGGCCCCTCAGCCCCACAAAAGCCTGAATGGCTCAGGGCAGCGCACATTCACTGGGGGAACAAGAGATCTTTGTGCCAGGAGGGGAGGGGTGGAGGGAGAGAGAGGGAGAGCGAAAGAGAGAGAGAGAGATACGAACACTACATGGGCCTACAAACTATTTATAACGCTTTGTAATATGCACCAGAAAAATTGATACCTAAAGCAGGGCTGCCAAGGCTCAGGGGGCATGTGCTCCGGCAGGATTTTACCAGCAGCTGGATTAGAGGCCGAACCAACAGCTCGGCAGCTCACGCCGCTGGTGAAACCCTCAGAAGGGATGGTGAGCAATCAGCGCTCGCAACGGGCGAGAGAAAATGATTTACACCGACGTTACAAATATAATAATCAATTCATCAAAATGGCCCAAGTTTGAATGCCATTTATGAATTAGCATAGGGTGTGTTAGTGCCCCAAAATAAATGTGATTTTTTTTATTTTTAAAGGATACGCGGGGAGTAAAACTGGAAGTAAAAACATCAATATTATTTTGAAACAAGTGTGTAAACTCGTCCAATTTTTTCATTTTCAGCTTAAAATGTATCCCCGCTAATTTATTTTGTAATATTTTCACCTTCAAGCAAAAAAAAAAAAAACAACCTTCTGGTTCCAAATCTGGCGATTCTCGGGTTTGACGTGAAAAGCAGGATTAGAGGCTCCAGCATAAGATGAGAAGGAAAAAAAACTCTAAATCTTGTATTAATAAAACTTTTTTAAAAACAGAAATTAAATAAACTGAAACATATACGTGGTCTTTTTGACAAAAACTGTTTTTTTTTACAGCTGCTGCCGTTTTCAACGTGCATTTCCTCGCTAAGTGCTGTGTCAGCTGCGGTGAGAACATTTTCATCCATTACACACGCTGTTATTTAAACAAACTGATGATTATTTGATTACCACTTCTGATGGTAATTAATACTTCCGCCAGGATCACAGTGTAAGACAAAGGAAAAAAAAAAAAAAACATTTCTTCACGCACGCACCTCTAACACGTCCCCTAGCTTGTAAAACTTATAACCCGGCCCGTGCGATCAATAGCGTTAAGCCCCTGCAGCACAACTGCCTCCGTCGCCCGGCCTTCCTGTTCCTATTCCCCTCCCGCGCACTATGTGTGTAAGCTTCAAAAATATCCACCTTGATTAGTTCAAGCTGGTGTTATCTCAATAGGAAATCTATGCTGCCTACTTAGGGAGGGGTTAAGTCCAATCTAACGACCCAAGTGGACGGCACCGTACAGCAGCGGCTCACTCCATTCTGTTTCGGGAAGGGAAATTTCCGTTGAAGTGGCGGGATGATGTTCGAACATTTCTGCTGCTGCGCTGCAGACGCTCATCTGAGCCCGGTTCAGAACTGGACTGTGGGGACTGAATGCCATCGTGGCAACAGGGGCGCATTTGTTATTCTCTGAATTTTCTACCGCCAAGGATAAACAGAAATGTATTTAAACGTCGCAGCGAACGTGTGGAGGGAGCAGGGCTACACCGCGGACGGTAAACCTAAAGTGTGTGTGTGTGTTCCTGTATATCCCAAAGCGCACGTGGGTTTGCAACGGGCTGATGAGGTGGTGTCATTTGCGGAGTCACGGAGAGACGGAGAAAAATTCAAGAGTCTCATTAATCGCAGAGAGTCGGAGCAAAACAAAGCAGTCCGACTTGAAACTGAGGGGCAGAGTAGCGGTGGAGGTAACGCACATTCAAAAATATTCATTTTCACCATGTGCTCACTCAGCTTTGTTTACTGATGAGAGTAAACATGCCTATTGTGTAACGCGCAAGAGAGAGAGAGAGAGCTTTCGCTTCATAATGGTTTGTTGCTTGTTTTACTGGTTTAGCTGCGTAATGTGCGTGTGTGTGTGTGTGTGTGTGTGTGTGTGTGTTGTTTTTTAACAACTTTAATCTCTCAGCGATCTTAGCGCTGCACGAATTGTTTCTCCTCCCGGTTTAAATTCGCCCCCCAAAAAATCCTGGCCAAGGCGCTCAGCCTTTTTAAACACACTGACTAAAAAGTGAATTGCCCTCGCTCAAAAGGGAAAACTTCTCGAGAGCAAAGAAATAATTCCATCGACACGGAACTACACTCGGACACTGAAATTGTTAAATGAAATATCAGAGCAACCAAAAAGTGTTTACGCTCATAAAGCTCCAGATCGTTTCTAAAAAAATTCGCTTAATGTAAACATTTATTTTATTAGCACAATAAAAACGCGTTTCGGGCGTAACAACTCGACTAATTGGGACATAAGGGGAAACTTGCAAATGCAGGTTTCAAATTTTTACCAATTAGCTTAATTTGCTATTCAAATAAAATCCTGGTCACGGAATATTTCCCTCAACTTCACAACCCACCCACTCCACCATCACCACCACCACCAAAAAAAAATCATTATGATTTCACAGGGACAAGGTGGGGAAAAAAACATGTGCTTCTTCGATAAAAAAAAACAAAAAAAAAATCCAGTAAATTATCAACCAAAATAACCGTCTTATTTCTTATACTCTCTTTTCTCGCGCTTTTGTCTGCACACGCGCACACACACACACACACACACACACTCCCACCGGCCTGAATGAATTCATGTCCACCTCGCGTCTTTCCTCCCCCACAAACCGAAACCCACCGCGCTCTGGCAGCTTGTCCGTCCCATCGGTGACCCCCGGTGCAGTCAAACATTAACCTCGCCAAAATCTAACCCACCCCGCCCCCCCACCCAACACATATCTATCAGGCTAACTATCTATCCATCAGCACCGTGGAGTCAGCAGACAGGATGGGGGGTGGGGGGGGGGGGGGGGCCAAGATCCTCCCCATTACTGCCCTGCATTAACCCTCAGCTAAATATTTACAGTAGGAAGAAGAACACATGATTCTCTCTCTCGCTTTCTCTCACTCACTCACTCACACACACACATTTTCCCTATCTGCTTTCACCAGCTGTGGTTTGAAATGCCGCCACTGCTGTAGGGAAAAGCACATGCAAACCCCCAAAAAAAAAAAAAAAACTCAAAGGGGTTGTGGAATTGCTCACAAAAATCATCCTCAACAACCACTGCCGGGAAAAAAATAAAATAAAAACGACATTCAAAAAAAAAAATAAAAACGGCCCTCAGGTCTGACTCACCCGCCTCATGCGTGACGCTACTAAGACACAAAACATCCAACAAGTACACCTTGCAACACGTGCCCCGAACGCCCACGTTTACGGCTGAACGCAACTTGCGTGCTCACGCTCTCACAAACGGTTGACCGTAACCCTTAAAGCGTGTTTTTTTTTTTTTTTTCCCTCGCGGCGAGGCGGTGCTTTTAATCTGCAAGGCAGCCAAATGTCTAATTGCTGCATTTCATGCTGCTGTCACAACATGTCTCCTGGTTTGTTTTAGTAACACAGAACAGATAAATATAAGTATGCAAAAGGAAATTTTTGTTGATTCGCAATTAACTCCATCAAACTGGGGGTAATGATACATTTGTAAGGTCAATAAAATCTCTTCGCCTGCAATCCACATGCAAGCAAAGACCACAACCACATTTTTTTTTTTTTTTTTTACTGTTTTAAGTTTTCTCAGCCTTCGACTGAGACGACAAACATCTTGATCAGCATCGGTCTATGAAGGTTAGGGACGGACACAATTTAACGAAATGTGAATGAATAGCTTTGAATGGTTGGCACTATTGAAAAAAAAAAAACAAAAACAGTCATCCAAAATCTAAAATGGCCTGAGTAGCAGACAAAGAGACATGAGGGTCTTTTCTGTGATTACCTCAGTTCAGAATGTTAAAGAACAGGAAATAAATGCCGATCATTATCTGATGAACTGAACCTATTGATCAGTGGTGCATATCAGGCTGATTACAACATCTGTTTTCTTCGTTTGGTCTTGATAAACATGTACACCGCCGGCACACACATTAAGAGTATACGCATGCGTTCATCACTACGCACGCGGGCACACAAGCAGCCTTGGCCGCGCGCGGCATCAACAGGTGAGGCCAGAATCTGAGGAATGCGCAAAATGCAGGCGAGCGCGATCGGCCGAGAGGCAGAGAGAAACAAAAGAGTGGTAATTCTGGAAGAAAGGGGATGTGTGGGTTGTGCTGAGCCACTTCCATCAGCGGAGGGGGGAACTCCAAAGCATAAAGACAGTTGCCAAGCAACTGAACAGGATGGGAAAAAAAAAAACCCAAACATACAGGGCACTTACACGCGTGTGAGAAAATAACACACGGTGTGTGTGTGTGTGTGTGTGCGCAAGCGCGAGGAGCCAATTACAAAAGGTGTGTCAAATCTTTGCCATGCGCGATCGGCGGCGCTGATACTGCGCTGCCCAGGAGCAATCCGCGCACACCTTTTGTCTTAATTCAGCAGCATTTGGTGGCAAATGGCACAAAATTTAAAAAAAAAAAAAAATCCACAAGTCAAAGAGGTGGATGTGAAGAATAAAAAACGGGCCCGACTGAACAAAAAGACACTTTCCTCTTGCTCATACTGATGATTGTATGGTGAGCACAATGGGACTCGACTTCTTTGTCTGACGGGTCAAAAACGGGCAGACGATTCTTGAATAAATCCGGTCCTTTCCCTCATTTCGGCCGCCAACAACAATTCATTTCTTGATATTTGCTTTGCAAAAGCATAACTGGGAAGATACTTGAAAATTCAGGGAACGCTGACAGACAGGGCACCTGAGAACGTACTTCTTGTGAGATGTGCAGGACCTGAGCTCTCAGCGTTTTTAGTGAAACACTGCGGCGCTTTGCGTGCGCGTCCTCCCTCACCTGGCCCAGTGGCTGTGGAGCCGCTGTTGCTCTGCAGACTCCCATTCCTGAGGAGCGACGGGGACTTCTGGATCCCGCCGCCGACGCCCATGACCCCCAGCCCCCTCTCGCCCGCTCCTCCTCCTACTCCGACTCCCACTCCTAATCCACTGCTGGAAACCAGGCCCGGCCGGCCTGAGAGCGTCGAGGACGAAGAGGAGGAGGGGGAGGCGGTGGTGGAGGAGGAGGAGGTGTTGGCCGTGGAGGAGGTGGGGAGGGTCAGGGAGGGAGCCGCCTCTGAGGGCTTCACGTCCGTGGTGAAGCAAGGTCCGAATCTGTTTCGCCAGTTGCCCTTCTTTTTCTTCTTCACCCCGTCCTCCCCTCCTCCCGCCGCCGCCGCCGCGCCGATGCCTGGTCCTGAGCTGGAGGGCTGGGGCCGTTTGTATCCAGCGGACCCGCCGAGGCTCGTCGTCTCGCTTGCCGTGAGACTGTGGGAATTCTCATACAGCTTCCCGCCCACTGCAACGAGAAAGTAGAACTGAATATTTATGCGCACAAGTCTGCAGCCTCTTGGTGTTTTGTTGTGGTTTATTGACCCGAGAGCCGTTAAGGAGCCGACTGAATTAGCACACCCGGCATCATATCAGCTCTCTCGTAAATTAGCAATTATTTTCGTGATCGATTGATCCGACAATTGTTTTCTCAAGTAATTGATGGATTGCTCGGTTTGTAAAATGTCAATCAGAGTACAGTCAAAAACCAAAACATATTTGGAATGAATACTTTCATCTTGCAAACCAAGACAATGTGACAACTCTTCACAGGCTATATAATGCTTTCTGTGACAAGTAAGTTGACTTCCTTCCACAATCCAACTTGTTCCTACTACTATATCATCCAAAAAAGTTTTTTGGGAATAACAATTGTTTTTTTAACCGTTTGCTTTTTAAAGTCAAAACATTTACCTCTCCTTGTGTTTATGACAAATGCAGGTAAAGAGCAAATCTATCGACGAGAGACGTCGGTCACCTGCAGAGGCTGTAGTGGCGGACATGAGCGAACCGAAGAGCGTCGTCGTTCCCTCGGAAGCCCCGCCCTCCGAGCTCGGCTTCACGAGGCAGCTGCTGAAAGACGGCGGGGACGAGAAGGTAGTTCCGCCCCCAGGGCGCAACGACGAGTCGGAGAAACTGAGGAAGTCTGACGAGGAGGGAGCGGAGGGCGTCTTGCTGGCACTGGTCAACAGGAGGCCTGGGAGGGAGAGAGAAAGAAGGAAAGAAAGACAGACAAGTGGGAAACAGAGACAATGACAGACAGAGAAAACAAGCGAAAGACAGAAGTGCAGACAGACAGGAATGAACAAGACAGAGAAACAGAACAGAACCAAAAGTGACAGAGGGAGAGAAGAAACACAGAGGAAACAGACGTTATGGTTGGGAAAGCTTTTCCATACTGCTCTCCTTTCCATCATCATGGGAGCAGCAGAAACAAGATAACCAAAATAAGCATTTTATCTGCTCTCTGCCCTTTATCTGCTCCACAGTCAGCCCTCCCTCATCGCGCAGTCCTCCCCTGCAGCAGAGGAACTGCCTTGAAAGCATGCATATGGACGGGCGAGCAGACACCCGCGCCATTTTTTTTTCCCGGACAGGCACACGGGACGAACGTGCACCTGACGGCAGCGTCAAGGTTCTGATAGCGCAAAAGACGGGAGCTCTGTCGCGAGCGCCGACTCCTTTCAGGTCCTGACCTCCCCACATGTTCTCTCTCCCGTGTGTTTGTGTGTGCGGGTCTTTTTCCCAGACGGGGCCTCAGATTGCAGGAGCCAGAGGCCAGTCGAGACGAAACACTGTTATCACGGCCGCGCACTAAAAAGTCTGGTGTCTGGCCAAAATGCAGACCAAAGGCACGGCGCACACGTACACACACACACAAAAAGACATCACACTCTTATTTAGGTTTTAATAGCACCGCTGTAATTTAAATGTGCTGCAGTCGCAGTTTTTTGAGCGGGCGAGCACAGTGGTGGCACCGAGATGATTTGTCACTGTGTTTCCATTTTTCTAACTGCAGGGTTAATTCCCTCTAGTGAGGAAATTAACATACACGACCATTTGAAGCCATCAATTCACCTTGGTGGAAAGGCCCGGTGGAAGCAGAGGCAGATGTGGAGGAGGTTGCCATGGTGACCACGGCGGAGGGGAGGGGTTTCCCTGAGGAGGTGAGAGACTTGCGGCCGCCCCTCTGTCCCACCGCGTGACTTCCGCCGCCGGTCTTCTTATTCTTCACCTCAGACACCACTTTTCCAGCGTCTGCGGCCAAGCCATCTTTGGAGCTGCCGCCGGAGTGAACGGAAGACACTTCCTGGAAGTTGGCGTTGGTGAAGCGGGCGGTGCCGTCGTCAAGTCGCTTCTGCGAGGACGCGGGCAGAGAGGCGACGCCTCCCCCCGAGCCGCTGCTGTTGTACGTCTGGAGGAGGGTAGGAGAGAAGGGAGGGTGTGATGAAAAAAAAATAATAATTTATGGATGAAAGGAAAGGGAGGACAGGCGCCATTAGAAGAACCGGAACGTGGAATGGAAATTATCAAAACAATGCTGGCTGAGGCGAGGCAGGGGAAGGCGCGTTTATTTGTACAGCACATTTCAACAACAGGGCAATTCCGAGCGCTTGCAGAAAGGGCGGACCACAAAAATCTGAGAAAGGTCAGCGGGGGGACAGGACGTGCGAGGGACACAGGAGGTTACAAAGGTAAATTGAGGTAAGCGGGAAAAAAAAGTCGACCAGACACTCAGGCTTGTATTATTTAACTTGTCGCATCAAAAAAAGACCCAAAAGAGCGAGTAGTCGAGGAAACGCGCTCACCTTGTCTGGGACCATGATGTTTGGGAGGACGAGGGAGGGAGACATCTCCATGGAGGTCTTCTTGTGTTTTGGTTTGTGCCTATCTCGCTCCTTGTGTTTCTGCACATGGAGAACAAGGTGGGGGGGGGGTTGAAGCTGCTTAATAATGATTCAGAGAGGAGAGAAATAAAGACTGACAAAGAGAAAGAGA
The DNA here is from genome assembly GCA_016785225.1 of Psettodes erumei. Lineage (NCBI taxonomy): Eukaryota > Metazoa > Chordata > Actinopteri > Pleuronectiformes > Psettodidae > Psettodes > Psettodes erumei. Next base: position 67,492 of record JAFBJZ010000824.1, read on the forward strand.
AAAAGAAGAAGAAAAACACACACACACACACACACACACACACACACACACACAGCCTTATAGCCATATTGGAAACATTAGAGAACGAAACAGGAAACGCTGAATATGGAGACACGCTGGACTGTGCACGCGAGCGTTCCGGGGGAAAATTGTTGCCAAAGAGATGGAAAAAAATATATATATAAAAGAAACATACAAGTTATTAGAATATAAGCACAGAAGAGGGAGTGTGTGTGTGTGTGTGTGTGTGTGTGTGTGTGTTTGGTTGAGGGGAAACGGAGAGAGAAAGAGGGAGCATTGCATTTCAAAGGCTCGGTCCGAGATGAAAGCCTGGAGATCCACTAACACAAAGAGAGTGACGGAAGAGAGATAAAAAGGGGGCAGGAGGCAACAGGAATTCGGCTGCAGTTTGGAGCGGAGTGTGTCTAAGTGCCTCGTGCCCAGGCGCACAAGGTCTCATTGTTTCGCCCAATCATATCCCCCTCTCCGTGGACCATCGCGGCTCAATTTACAACCTCGCTAACACGCGCCGCCGCCGCCACGCCGCCTGTCGCACCGCTGAGGTGGCGCCCCGACACCTCTCTGCGCGTGCACGTGCGCGATCTCTGCGTGGACACCCTCCCCGGCTCTGGGAGGCGGGCGGCGGAAAATCCGATCCTGAGAGACCGCGTGGGACCCGTCGTGCATGTGATGCTCAGCGTCATAACAACTTTGAAACCACAGAAAATGCCACCCCGTCCCCCGTCCCCTCCCCTCAGGGCCTAGTTGAGGAGCGATTGCGTGGAGGCTGGTGACAGTTTAGCCAGACTTCCTCTATGAGTGGCAGTTAACAGACAACGCCAGCCAAATGGGGGACAGAGAGCAGCTTCGCCGTAAACTTATCCGCACGCCGGCTTCCGCTTAGGCAAACGCTCGGAGGGGGGTTTGCGTGTTGCAAAACTTAAAAACAGGCGACAAGTAGCGATTGAGTCGGCTACACCTTCAGTAACGCTGGAATCTCCGCAAATTTGAAAGAGCCGCGAGTCGAAACGTTTCGCCGCAGAGCATGAGTTTGAAACGGCCGCCCGACTGCACTTTAAAAAAAAAAAAGAATGAATGGAGTAATGGTTCAGTCTGGGAAATGACCCATCACAACTTTCCTGCGCCTGTGGTTGTGGCTTCAAATTCTTTGGCAATTGTTGACAGCCCAGAGATAATAAAATGATGTTTCCAACTGTTTTGGGGAACTTCCTTAAACGATTATCAAAATCATAATGGTTCATTTTCTCTTGGTAAGTTCTGCTCAGACCTGCCTTGCAAAGGGATACCGGAGAGTGGGGGGAGAGAGACAGAGAGAGACAGAGAGAGAGTGAGGTAAATTCTTTGGGATTCCCTTGTTGTTTTTCATTAACATTCCAGAGGTAGGTGTTGATGGAGAGAGGCTGAGCTGAGAGGGTTGGATGCGCGCAGCACACACACACACACACACACACACACACACACACACAGAACGACCCGCCGCACTGGGCGTGGGAAACATAACACACACACAATGTAACCCTGACACACTCTTATCAATCAGGTCAATTGATTATACAGGCAGAGACAAAGCCTTTCAGCGTGTCCTCTCCCCTCTTTCTCTGTCGCTGACCATTAGCGGCCTGATCATTTGACATGTCTGAGCGGCCTTTGAGACTGCGTGGGGTAAATATGAGCGGTGGCCGGGGACGAGGGCCACGTCTATTTATCAGCCAAAACTCCCGAACAATGTGCGCTGAAATCCTCTCCGTCTATGTCGAATGCCGGTCATGCGGCTCTGAATTGGGAGACCCGCTCATGGGGAGAGAAAAAAAACTAATCCCTGTGGAAAGCCTCTCCACGGCTCTCAAAATGCGTGCGTGGAGATTTGCTTTGGGCTGTTGATAAGCATAAGCATCGGGATTTTTTTTTTTTTTTGCATTTGGCCACGAAATCTAAATACGCCATGTCACCGCCGGACCCATTATTTCCTTTATCGATTAATCTGCCATGTTTTGTTTTCCGTTTTTCTTGTAGAAGGAGAGAACGCGGTGAACAATGCTTGTGAAGAGCCCTCGGGCTTGTTTTGTCCAACAGATATTTCAAAATCCCAAAATATTCCGGTGTTAATCAATTAAGAACGAGAAAAGCAGCAAATCCCCACATTTGAGAGGCCAGAACCAGAAAATGCTTCAGCTGCTTCCAATTAATAGATTATCTAAGCTGCAGCAATGATTTCTGTGGAGTGATGACTCGATTGTTTCGTCACTACAAAGAATTATCTCCAAAATAAACTGCCTTTCGAACTACATAATATAAACATTTGTGCTACATTTTCCTGGTGTAACATCCTTAGATAAGAAATTAAAATTAATTAAACCTCAGTCTGCTTAAAAAACATGATGCAAAGACAGAAAAGCTTTTTTAATTTGATATAATGTATTCTATATGCTTCACAAGTCAACACAATGGCCTCAGGGGGAAGACTGGGGGGTGCAGATGTGGGGGGGGACAGGAAGTATGGGGAAAATAATCCGCCCTGACCTGGCAGGAATTCCCCTGTGCAGTTTCCTGCAGGATTTCTGACCAGCCATTGTGTGTGTGTGTTAGCGTGTGTGTATTTCCTGCAGGCTTTTTCTAAGTGGCCAGTGTGTGTGTGTGTGTGTGTGTGTGTGGGGGGGGGGGTCTTTGAGCCAATACTGTAGCTTGACTGCAGGGTCTAACACGAGGTGGGCATACATCTGAGCCTCCCAACCACAAAACAAATGCATGTGTGCGCACGCACACACACGCACACATCTGAGCTTACCGATCTCTGACCCTGGAATGTGGATGGAGAGTGTGTTATGTGCGAGGGGCAAGGCCGCACGAACAAAAGCCAGGGTTGTGGGTCTCAACAGTGTGTGCACCAATGCATCCAGCACACACTCATTTCTGAGTCCACTAATTAATTTATGAAAATTGATTATCTTCTTAGAGGCTCTTCTATCAAAAACAATTACTACAAATGAAACAAAACAAAACAAAAAAAAAAACAATAGAGGGAAAAGGGAATCAAAAAAAATCATTCCAAGCTTTTTGTCACGGCCTCGTTACCAAAACCTCCACAAACCCGTCAGTAAATGCAACATCTCAGCGTTTCTTTCAGCGCCACTGAGGTGACAAAAACAAGCCTTTAAGGTAGTTGACCTCTGGTTTCAGACTGACTGCAGGGCCAAAAGACACTTTCAAAATGCATCCATCCATTCTCCCTTCAACAACACACAGCAGCAAAACACTAAGATGGTTCAGTCAAAAATCTGCAGAAAGAACCACACATATGTTTTGCTGTTTAACTAAATGACCTGACCTGAAAATAAGCCATATACAGCCCCATTTAGCTTAACCCCTTTAGCTCATTTTCCCATTTTGGTCAGAATACTGTTGTGTTGGTACAATACAAATTCAAAGCCAGCGTTAGCTGGGCGGCTGCGTCGTGTGGGTCATCAGAAATATCAGGAACAGATGGAGATCTGTTCAATCTGAGATGGCGTCTCAGATTGGCCGATAGTCCTCGTGAGCAAACTTCAACTTCAACCTGTTTTTTTCTTATGTATTCAATTGCATACAAAGTTTTTTTTTTTTAGTTAAATTTTTTTCCTCACGGCTGCACGCACACACACACACACACACACACACACACGGTGATGCGTTCATACACAATCCTGTTTCACAACTTCAATATTTATAAGGGAGTGGGGATGGATGCATTTTCAAAGCGCACTCCCAACAGGTCACATTACCTGAGAGTTTGCTGGAGAGAATCAGTGACAGTGAACAGAAGGTTTGATGCACCCTCGAGATCAGCTCGACTGTAAAGGACCAGTCGTGTGCTGGGTTCCCTACATACATGGCGCAATGTTAAAAGATAACCATTCGGCGTTTCCTCGCGCTCGATCCCGCTCCTGTAAATTCTGATTTTACGCAGCGTGTGATTACATGTCCCGCTAACAGGCGCGACTGATTAAGTCACACTGGTGTAGCATTCATTAGAGGCCGCGGTCGCTGGTGGGCGAAGGTGGGCTGCGAGTCACACCAGCGTAACTGCGACTGTAAAAAAAAATTAAAATTAAAATTATGATTTTTTTTTTTTTACACTCCCAACTTGTTAAGATAGTACACTCCAATCAAGAACATGTGAAGCATGGGCGTTACCTCAGGGAAACGGTGATTACAAATTGCATTTATGAACCAAATGCTATTTTTTCCAATGCCATCCATCCTTTTCAACTTTTCTGAAATCAGTTGACTTAAAAGTGACATTCAGGGACCATGGTAGGCAATTCCTGGAGGTTTGCTTAATTGTGCACATGTATTATCTTAATATACATAGACAGAGCAATAAAACACCAGGCTACGGTGTTGTCTTAAATAGTTAATCAAAATTACACACCTCATTTTGCCATTTGCCTTGTTAATCGAAACAAAAAATATGTCTCATGAGACTCGTCCTGCCAATACATTCGAGGCACGGCTGCGTTAATGGTAACGGCGAGGCAATAATGAGAGCCGCTCCAAATTGTTATTGATCAGTGGTGTAACGGCGGCGTTCGCCTGTCCCTCCACAGTGTGAGCATGTAACAGTGAGCAACGCTTGTTTTTTTCTGGTGGAGTCGCATTGGTGGGTGGGAGGCATAGAGAGGGAGAGGGCTGAGGGCTGTCTTACCTTCTTGTCCTGGTCTGGGGGTCTATCCATACACTGAGAGGAAGAGTCACTTAAGCTTTGAGACCTACTACCGCGGCCCCTGCTCCTTCGCTAAAAGGTAAAGAGGAACTCCAAGTTACTGGATGAAGTCCACAGAAAAAAGGCTAAAATTAATTAGACCAAAGAAAAACGCTAAGATATATATATATATATGTTGTTGGTTTTTTTTTAAAAATCAACAAAAGAGAAACTAAAAAAAAGGCTGACTGAACTTAAAGATAACTCAAAATTCAAGGACAGTCAAAAAAAAAAACATTATCATGAGCATTGGTTACAAAAGTGGTGGTAATATGAGTAAGACTGTTGGTCACTGTAGAGAAGCCCATTTCTTTCTAAACTCTTCAGCAGTCGTCAGTACTACAGTACACAATCGGGACCGAGGACAACAGTAAAAATGCGCACGGCCATGAGCGGCATTTTATTGTGATTTTCAAACTCTCTTTGCCAGAACTTGGCTCTCCAGAGGCATTGTGGGACACTTGAGGGGCCTCGCTACCGATCTCGGCACAAGCCAGCTTGCTCTTGCTCATGGCATCTGTTGCTATGGTGATGGGGGGGAGAAAACCCTTACATTTTCAAATTACTGCTGTCTCACCACAAGGCATAGATCAAGGCTTGCGTTCATCCAGCCTGTATTCAAAAGTGCAACACCTGCGACCAGGTGTTGCGTTTCCCCTCGCCAGCTCATGTGAAACTCCGAGCCCGAGCCAGCGCTTTCTGACGTCTAAATCTGGACTCCCATGTTAACGCGTTGTACCATGAAACACGGGAAGCACGGCCCTGACCGAATGACACTGAAAACATCTCCTTACACAATAGTTACAGATCAGATTATCATTCAACCAGACAGGACAGGCCTAAATAAAAAGACAAGCTGGTGACAGAAAGTTACGCAACAAAGATTGTCTGTCACTGATACAGAAGGGGCTGAAACAAGATATAGGTGTGTGCTGCAAACACCCAGCCCAGATGTTTGGAAACGTTCAGCAGACGCATCAGTGGGTGAGTCTGCACCGCTCACAGATGGGGGGGGATTATTCTTACGTCGTCTTGATGGAAGCGCCAGCCGAATCGAAATTTCACTCTAGTCCAGACCAAACAAGCATAATCTAAGTTTGAAATTAGATTTGACTACTGGCTGGGTCCGGTCAAATGCCATAGGTTGCTAACGCGGCGTAAACATCCATCAAGTGGTATTTCATGAGACCAGCTCGGCGCGCGGCACCGCGTTCTTCGTCATCGATTCCCTCCCGTACATTCCTGTCATCCATACAATCTCGGCTTAATGACATTACGCGCCGGCGTCCAAAGCCATTCATGCGCGATCAATAGAACAGCGTGAGACTTTCCATCAGTGTTTGTTAACATTGCGAAATGTCATCTGAATGTGTGTGTGTGTGTGTGTGTGTCTGAGAGACAGAGGCCTGACACTGTAAAGCCTGTCTTGTCTTTCCATCCGGCCACCGATCCAGAAATCAAAACAGTTCAGTCAAGTTCCTGTTTTTTCACGTTTGCTTCCCTCCTCCAACTGCCACAACGCGCACATACGTAATGTACACACATAGGTTGTGATAGGGCGGTACGCATCGGAAAGGTGGAACAAAATCCGGGGCACGACAGGAAGTATCTTCAGTTCGTGTGCGTATCGAAAATACGACTCATCTGTATACCCAGCTGTTGCGTTGTGTTGATGGAGCTTTTGTGCTGTCTTATCTCAGGGAATTCTGCTTGACTGGCTATTCACCTTTGAGGTATAAATTACGCCGGTGACATGGCCAGAATACATCAGAAAAGGCAGAGAGAGTTCCGCAGGGTAGGCGGGACTGTGATCCTGGACAGTAAACGAGTAATCTATTATTTAAGAGTGACGGGCAACTGCAGGTAAAAAAAAAAAAAATCTTCAGAGGAGACAACAAAACACTTTACTTTGCAGCCCTGTTAGCCCTGTTTGACCCTGCAGGGGAAAAAAAAACTGATTCAGAAGCACCTGCAGTCCCAACCTGCCTGCACCCAGTCTGGGCTTAGGACCAATACACCAGGGAGAGGAGGGTACCACGGGCCACTGTCAGAGAGATTAGGGGGATCAGGAGGGGAGGAGGAATAAAGGTCGATGGAAAGGGTGAGGTGGAGGGTAAAGGACAAGTGGAAGAGAGGCAAGCACTGGGACTGGACCAATGAGAGAGGAAGCAGATGAGGGGCAAAGATAGAGGGAAGGAGAGAGGACAGGGGCCGGGGACTGACAGGAAGATGACCGAAGGAGGGAGGGAGCTGAGCAGGAAGGAGAAACCCGACGAGGGAGGGAAGGCTGAGCGTGAGATGGAGAGGAGGAGGAAAGAGTAGGAGAGTAGCGCTCAGGGGAAGGACGGGCGTGAGAGGAGCGGCGATGGCGGGACATCTCTCAGTGGCGGCGGAGAAGCGCCAGGTCGCTCACAACATGAAAAGGTATTTCTCACTGTGCTCCAGGGTAAATGGACATGCGAGTGCGTTACGTCTACACAGTCACCCCTCTTTACTGGTTAGTGCAACAAAAACACACAAACCCAAATTGTTAATTCATAAAACCGTTCAGGAAACGCTCAAGAATACAAGTACGGCCACGCGGAACAAACGCAGCGGCTGCTGCAAGCCCTCAGTACACACACTGGTTTCATGCTTAAACAAGATAACACTGAGATCCACTTCTTGGGGAAAGACTATTGGACTCAGGGTAGGGACAAATCTTAAGTTGCACGTTCACGTATCACATGCTTGCCTCTCAGTCAGCTAGTGCCAGTCAATCAACTTAAACGTAAAATCAAATCAAAATACAAAAAAAAAAGAGTAAAGGGGAAAAAAAAAATCAAATTTGTCCTCACACGTGGAGAAAGGCTACAAAATCAATTTTCACTGGAGAAGAATGAAACACTGTCTGGTGATGTGTGAAGTTGTGGTATCACAAGATATGCCTTATGTAGAACATGAGGACACTTACCAGTTTGCTGTGGTGGTATTTGCAGTACCCGCAGTACTTCACGTTGTCTGCATCCGAGCCTTGCTCCTCACATAACAACCCCGCAAACTGGGCACTGTGGTACAGAATGGAAATGGAAAAGAGAGAACTTTTCATGATGATGATCCATCGTTCATTCTATTTTCAGGCTTTAAGCTGTTAAAACCCCTGGAGTGGTTTAAAGGTTTTACAGTTACTGGACAACATATCAAGCCTTCACGTGAGTGTGGGGGGAAGAGCCTGGTCCAGGGAGGTTAACGTGACGCGAACGGGCCTCACCATGTGACGTGGAAGGCCTGCCTGCAGCCGTGTTTGTTGCACGTCATGCAGGCTCCGGTGGCTGCTTTGCTCTCTCTGCCCTGGTCCTCGCAGATGTAACATGTCTGTCAGCACACGCAAACACACACACACGCGCGCGCGCACATTCAGCTGAAATTCACTAAATTCAATCAATTCCGCGGCGCCTGTCCAAATGCGTAGATAACTTTTCTCACCTTGTTGTAGCGCTCATGCGGCACGGACTGGAGCACTATGGGCTCCATGGTCGAGACGTTGGCGAACTCCACCTCGGGTATGTAAAGCGCGCAAACCACATGGGCCCAGCCTGCAGGGAAAAAAAACGGAGAAGAACCATCCGCCTGAGATCCTGACCAACATACAGGAGTTTATGGAGACACTTCAAAGTTTATGTAAATCAGTAAGCATCTGCTTATGTTGAGCAGATTTTAAATTGAGGTTAATTGCCCATTTATTAGTAGCAAGTTCTACCGGGCAGCTACAGTAAATCTTAGTGGTAGAAACATGAGGGTAAAATGAAACCAATCTATTAAAAATTCTAAATGAGTCTAGTCTAGTGCAGTTTTTCAGAAATGCTCCTATCCAGGTGATTCTGAGCGACCTTCATAGAATCTTTTGTGGCGGCTGGAGAAGACAAACTGAAGCCTTCACAGGCTTAATGAAAAAGCAGAACAACTTGAAAACAACCTTTTTGAGACTTAGACTTATTATCCACAACGCAGACGTTGCCGTGTACGGTCGAAATGGCCTACACGAACAAAACATAACTCTTTTTCAGAAAGGAACGAAAGCAAACCCATCAATAATACACATTAAAAAAAAGTTTAAAAAAAAAAAGCATAACGCCCTCACGTCAACTCTAACACCAAAGAAATTAAATATTGAAGTAGACAATGATTCAATCCCAGTTGGAGTCATACATTAACTTAACTGAACTTTGGATTCTCCGACGCTTTAATTTGGAAATTGGCAGTTAATCTATCTAAGTAGGCCTTTATTGAGCCCTGACACACACACAGCTGCCTGTCAGCGAAGACAAACTGGGGCGGTGGAATGACAGCAGGGCACGGCGGAGTGGCGGCAGAATTGACGACGCGCCGAGGAGGAGCTGGAGGAGGTGAACGGGAGGTCAAATGGAGGTGGGAGTCTCCCGCCATGCTGGAGGTGTCTGTTTTCCCCCATAGCGGAAACAAAAACAGGCTTAAACTTACAGTTGAACCCCTGACCTGCCTTTGACCTGGCGAGCAGGACAGGGGGAGGAGGGCAGGGGGTGGGATGGGTGGGGTGGAGAGGGAACGGGTGTGAAATGGGGGGCATGTTGTTGTTTTGAAGTCCCTCCAAGAATCTGGAAGAGGCCTATAAAACGGGACTATAAACGCGACGCAGCCTTCCTCCTCAAAGTGAGCATTCACACTTTTCAGCCCCCCAGAAAACCCGACCGAACATCCCTCTCCCCAAGACGACATCGGAGTCGAACGTTGTTTGGACACAAAGCTTCAAATGAGCTGATGACTAATTTGAAGACTTTGAAATGCTCAGCCGGGACAGTATCCAGCTCTGATTTAAAATTGTGATATTGCTGCCGCATGAGGATGCGACAGACACGTTTAAGTGCACAACGTCTTAACGTTTAAACTCCGGCTTTGAAAAGAACACCAATATGTGGGTATCCATGACTTGAGAGGACAAAAAAAAGGGGGGGGGCAGGACGAGCAGATGCAAACTTAATTTCTCCTGCTCCATGACAAGATACGGGATCAAATGCCCATGTCAGCCTAATCCGTTTGCTCTGCTTTACCACTCTCCCACCTGAAATAACAGCAACTCGCACGCGGATCAACAAGTGGAGGGGAACTGACAAGAGCTGGGAAATAGATGGTATGGGGGGAGAGATGGCGAGAGGAACATGGGAGGAAAAAGAGAGAGAGAGAGAGAGAGAGAGGGAGGGGAGAGAAAGGGAGAGAGGGGTCATGGGAAGGGTAAAATAAAAGAGAAAGTAGTAAAACGGTGTGTGTTAGTGTTGTCCTGATGCCTCCCTGCAGGCCTGAACACAATCCCACAGCTGTGCTCTCTCTCTCTCTCTCTCTCTCACCGACTAAAACACACACTCTCTCTCTCTCTCACACACACACACACACACACAGAATATTTACAGTCTCCACCAAGCTGACCTCCCAGTGAACCCAGAGAGGAGACTCCTCACAGGCCATGCACTATACCCATCCCGGGCCCGCCCCCTCATAAACATACACACACACACTCACACACACACTCATAAAACACGGACTGGCAAGGAGGGTACAGAGCGGCAGCACACACAACAAACAGCAACATAACTCTCCCAGCACGCTCACACCCCTTAAACTTGCCGGTGACATGCAATTAATGACAAAATACACAAGAGGCTAACCACAGCTCTGTGTGTGTGTGTGTGTGTGTGTGTGTGTGTGTGTGTGTGTGTGTGTGTGTGCGGCTGAGAGGGATTCTACCTCCGTTGTCCGTCCTCTTGAGCGCTCCATCCTTGTGGGGACACAGCTCACACCTCTGCGGGCGAAGAAGAGACACGGGGTCAGGCGCGACAGGTCGGTCCCCCCTGTCCGCTTAGGGTGAGGCAAACTTAGGGTGAGGAGAGCGACGGGTGTGCGAGCGCGGGAGACGAGCCGGAAAGTCACCCCGGGCTCGGGCGCGGGGCGAAGGGAGCGCCCCTCGCTATCTGCCAAACTAAGGCCGCCGCTTTCCTCAACCGTGCCTGCCTATCGGGCGCGTTTCTCCTGAACTCGAGGCTGTTCCTCGCATCGAGGCCTAAACGCACAGAGCGCAGTGTGTGTGGTCCGCGGCACAACAGTTATTTCGCCACACTTCTTTCTTTCTTCCTCTTTTCCTCCCACCGATACTCCCCTGTCGCACATCAAAGTGCACAACACCTCCCGAAGCAGGTCTTTAAAGGGTTATGGGATTGATCGAGCTCTGCAGCTCTCATCAGCTGACGATTCCTAATGACAATGTTTGACCTGATTCACAAGTCCTGACAAGTCAATTAAGGCCCAACCAGCTAATGATGTACTGTGCTTTCCAAGCAGAGAGGTGCCCAAACCTCAGAACATGCCACAGTTACTATTTTTTTTTCCAAGTAACTATGAATTAACATTGAAGAAAGGCTCATTTTTCCATGTGTGTTTTCTGCTCGGGTTGTACTCGTGAAATACAGATTGTCGGCTGACAGGCAGGCCCGCGCTGAAGGCGGACACTCCACTGGGCGATTCCGTCAACCATCCGCCGACGGCTGATGCTCGCCGCACTGTGGGGCGCAGCATCGCGCTGACTGGTGCTGAAGAAACACTCGGTTCATTTGCGGTTTTACAGTGGTGTTACAGAGCGGAGGGTCTGCCCTCACAAACTGTCATTGACAAGCGCTGACCGCGGTGGGTCACACTTAATTTCATGCCCGTCGTCTGCACGAATTTGCTAATGATTATTAACATCGGAGTTTATTGAATCTGTGCATATTTCCAACATTGGTGTGTGAGCTCCACTGCAGCGCTGTAGAGGATCTTCAAGGAGAGAAGCGCTTTTGCTTTTTTTCCAGTCCCGTTATTCCAGGAGTACGCTTCTAAATGATGAATGGACGGATCGACTGAGTGACTCACCACACGGGCTGCTCTCTCCTGAGATTCACACTTTCGGCAGAACCAAGGACCGGTGGGCACCTGCACAATGCCATAGCAGGCTGAGGAGAGACCAAGCATTAAAAAAAGATGCAAATAAAGCAGGAGCAGTCCGTCACAACCACAACAAAACACTACATGTTAAACCACAAAATGCATTTCCACAAGGCTAATGAAAACATGATGACAAACGCAGCTACACACCAAATCTGACTACTCTTTCTAACATCTGCACACTATATCCACTCTCTGCTATCTTTTTTTTTTAATGTGCCAGAAGGCATTTCTTGTGGTTTGAACCGTGTTTTGATCACGCAGCCTGTCGACGAGCCGCGTTTTTTTTTTTAACATCTCCGTGCCGACAGCTGACATAGTTTGCCCGCGCTGCGTAACACTTCGACCCCCTGGGACAATGAGAATCATTGCTAATGCACTGTCACTATGATCACATACTGGCAGAGATGATAGTAGCGAGTTTTACAAGTGTGTAACATCACACATAGAGAGGCTGCTTTCAAATAGCCCACGGTCTTTATGTGACCTCCCCCACATACTTCGATGAAAAAGGTCAAGGAGAGGTTCTCAGATGCAGACGCGGCTGTATTTCAGCGGGGACATTAAATGACTTTCCGAAGTTCCATTTTTATTTTACGGCGTGCCGTGCGGACGCTGCACACGCGGGGCAGCAAAGTCAGAGAGGACTCTGTTGCTATGCTGATGTCTTTTTATGTCACGCACGCTATATATATATATATGTGTTTTGACACCGCATAAGCGCTGCGGCTGCAACTCCACAACCACCCTTAGGTGTTTGCACCTTGAGTTCTAACCGGATTTCACGGCTTCTTTTCAGCGACTCGGACGTCGAGTTACGGTGCAAGCTGCGCCACCCTAAACGCGGCAGCAGCGCTAACCTAAATAGCCTACCTCTACACATTCTCAGATTATCTCTGATCTGACCAGAGCCCATAATCCAATGAAATAAACAGCGATAATCCAGATTTCTGGGGAAAGGTTACTGAGTTCAAATGAAGAAACCGGTTAACAGTTTCACAAATAAAATGTGAAGCGCCAGTCGGTTGGGTCTTATGCACACAAGATACAGACGCTTACTTTTTCCCCAAGATTCTCTGCGCTTTTAAATTAAAAAATTTGGAAATGCATGAGGAACTTTTGGGGAATAAGGAAAATATATCAAAAAATATTTTTCACATATCATATACATTTACAGGTAAGATGATTTTATGATGTTGAATACAAGAAGTATGCTAGGTTTTGAAACACCCGCTTACAATATGTATTTAATAACTATGTCATTATTTACACAGCTGGACATTGTACCTGTGGCGGCTCGTGGCGTGTAAATGACTGGCGTGCAGAGATTCATGCAGTTTAGAGGGCATAGTGTAACCTCAGATTATGTTCTGTCGCTGCGATTTACAGATGCCCCTAAAACACCTCACGGGCAGATTATCTGTGGATGCTACAATTTACCGACGTGCTCTAAATGCTTCACAAGCAGGCTTTCTAGCCGCCACTCAGTTACTGCAGGCAAATATTTGTTTGAAAATAGTGACATTTTAGCTACCTATCCTTAAAGTATGCTCTTTGGGTTCAGACACAAAAGGGTATCACTGGTCCTGCAGCTTTTGCAAGCAGGTCTCAGGTCAGCCAGCGGTCCACAGCAGACTAGGGGTCTTTTGCACTGACCCAGTCCATCACAGTTATCACATAGGATTTATAGCAACCATGCTGTGTACATGAGTACAACCACATGAGAAAATAGTATACTATAGAAAGCTGTTACATATATTACTGCACAGTATATTGGAAATAGAAAAAGCGAAACTGTGACGCAACAGGGACAGTTCAGAAAGTTAAAAATGATTTACTCACTAATCACAACAAATACTGACAGACACAGTTTCTTAACTGTATCACAACCCTCCTTATTCTGGACTAATACAGTACAACTTGTATGCCACAAGTAATTCACTGAGGGAGGAAGAAGTGCCTTGCATGTCTTTCCAATCTTACTCAAGTGTCTCCGCAAAGCACTGCACATTAAATAAATTATACAATGCACCGCGTGGTTAATTATTAAACCAAAGACATTTTAAGAGACTACATTTAGTCTGAATGGGTAACAGAGGGGGGGTGTTCTGATATAAGCATTTATCTGTGGTCTGTTATCCAAAACATTCTACACTCCATGGCAGCTTTCATTCAGCTTTTCAACACTTTGTACTAAAGCTTCCAAACTCCACATTTACTCTGGAATAACAGAGTAAGGTTTACAGTGCTTTATGGGGAACATTGATTGAGGGTTGTCATAATCCAACAAAAGATACATTTCCTGTCTACTTCTCCCACCTGTTTGAGAAGAATGTACTTAATCTTAGGCAAACGGATAGCTAAGCGAGCATTAAGCTTGACAGAGTGCGACTGAGAGAGTTTTGATGCAATCTTAGTGAGAAATATTAAATATAATGACATTTGGCACAGTTATGTATGAAATAATAACATACTTAATCATATTACTACTATTGCTTACTAAGTTTATTTACAGACCTGCTCCTGTCCGGCCTATTAAACAGATCAAATACAAACAAACTCTTACAAACACAACGTGTTAGAAGTGCAACTACACCGACATGCAACTGTATGGGTGCAGGGTTGCTGACATTTCAAATAGTCTCCTACTGTGTTTGCCAACTGGACACGAGGCCAGCTGTTAAATTTGTAAACACTGGACGTCATCATCTGAGTCATGTTGGGTGAGCGCTGGCTTGGCAGCACTGCACCACAGTTACTATTCTGCAAGCTCACATGCAGCCACTGTCTGAACTGAACTGAACCGTTCCGAATTATAGAATCATCCCATATGTTTTCAAATCCTCGATACGTGCTTTCCTGGTTAAGTTTACACCGTTGGATGAGAGTATCCCTCCTCCTCCAGATAGCACGTGACAGCTTCTGACAGTGATAAGAAAAATATTACGGCTCGCAGTCATAAATTTGCTCATAATGGAGCTGTCAACTCTCGCCTGTAGCAGATTAGCTGCCAAGTCAGAGCAGTTGACTGCCCTGTTGCATGGAGTGAGCCTGACCTCAGCCTGGTGTTGGTGAGGTCAGGCGGAGGAGGAGGCACCGCACGTAGCGCTCCATAACCTTGCAACAAGACAACGCTAACTGCTCTGCAAGCTAACTGCTAACAGCTAGCCGAGCTAACAGCACAGCTTACCTTGGTGCACGGCGACGTTGCAGCCGTGTCCGTCGCAGTACACCAGCGGGTTTTCCGCCCAGCCTCTCTCGTCCGAGCACACACAGCAACCTCCGATCATCTCCTTCATGTTATTCGTCGAGAACTCGTCGTCCGCCGCCAGACAACGCTCGCCGGAGACCATCTACGAAGAAAGCGGACATGCGGAGGAATACGACACAAAGTTGAACCGAAACCTTCGCCGGATGCGCCCCTCTTTCCCCCGCTGCGCCGCTTTAGGTCCCACTCGGTCGAAATGTCATGTTTTAAACGTGTTTACGTCCCTTTTCGACACCGTATTTTTCACCAAAACATCCACTTCACGGCGCGACGGTGAAGAGCAGAGGGGGGACTTCGTAGAGAACAGGAAATGCGTAATGACGCAAGGCGCGTGTGTGTGCGTGCCCTCTGACAGGACGTAGAAGACGGATGTGATTGGATCGCCGATAGCAACGTTCCATGTTGGTTCCACATGGCTGAGATGGTTTGAAACTTTGTAGCAAAGAGACTTCACTTGACTTGGTTAAGTGTTCAACACCACAGCATGAAGGTAGGCGACGACGTGACATTTTACTCACAGAGGCCTACCGAGTTCGGCTGCTGCTAAAGGTAGGTTGTTTAAGGAACAGACGTGAGTGTGTTTACAGCAAGGGCAGTAATTTTTCATTTGCTGAATGGACTCAGGTGAGTTCCTGTTGTATAGCAGACCATAGCTACACTGAAAATAAATGTGAATATTTCCTGTTACATGTCAAAAAGCTGACTTTTAAAATACTGTGGGTAATGGGTATTTTTTTAACCTGAAATGATTAAACTTTATTGACCACATGTTTGATAATAAAGTGATCAAAAAGGGTTTTTTTTTCAAGCAAAATTACAAAGCATTCTCTCTGGTTTAAGCTTCACAAATATGGGTATTGTCTGTCTGTCTGTCTGTTTATATCAATTTAATCTGAATAGTTAAGGATTTGGGACTGTTGGTTGGGAGGAAAAACAAGACCTGAAAATTGCTGCCTATGTTAATGTGCATTGTTTTCTATTGTTTGATCAATTACTGCATCAAGCTGTTTTTACAGACTGAACTGCTAAATGAGTGATCAAGAAGCTAAATTTCAGAATAATCAATGACTAAATTAATCTTCAGTTGCTGCACTGGATAAATTGTGTTCATACCAACAGCTAGATTTTGGTTCAGAGAGATAGACAGAGACACATTTATAGAAGCTTGCATAAATTTGTGTAGATAGTCTGTGATGCCACCCACAAGTTGTTGCAGTTTCTTCTGACCTGTTGTTGATAGTTATACATATAGCCCAAGTATCCATTGAAAGTCCCTTTGATGTGCAGTAACATCAGACACCACATGTGCATATTTGCAATACGTGGTCAAGTTTAATAATCAATTTCCATGCTGTAATGCATAATATTTTTCAGATGTAATTTCTGTTTGTACGCAGTCACATGTGCCTTAAAAGCCGAGCTTGTGGGTGTTTTTATTGTGTCTAACTTAACTCATTCAAAACATAATGACATAGTTACAAGACATTAGATGATAAAAGCATGTGCATATGGTATTTTGTCCATTACAGTACAAAGTATGCAAATACAAAAAAACAACTTCATTTATTTACAGCTTTAAAGTCAATGACAACTATGTTGCATGTCTTGGTTTTTTTAAAAATAAATTTGAATTGTGATTTACAGCTTGGGTTTCATCTTGTCATTGAAGTGACTGAAATATATATTTTTCACCATGCCATTTCAATATGATTAAAAAAGAATGTAAAAGGCCCGGTAATTATACAGCCAGTAGTCAAGACAGCTTTTCATTGTAAGGATGAATACCTTTATCTGTCAAAAAATATTAAATTGGCTTTGAGAAGCCTATACCAGGGTGCATATCAGACCTGTCAATATAGAGTTTTGTTTTGACAGCATCCCCATGCTGTTGCCAAGGATGCTCCACAACACACACACACACACACACACACACACACACACACACATGCTATTCCAAGCACTCAGCTGCTGCTTGCATCACCGATTCCTCTGAGCGAGCTCCCGCTTTCGGTTTCCAGAGAAACGTAATGACTTGCCAATAATGCGCAAGAGCACACGAGCGTCCTCCGTGTAATATGGTGAGCGAGAGGTCCCTGGGAGTGCCTGCCCATTGTTTGCTTTAATTTCAAATTGCTCAAATGCTCCAGTCGACACTGGGCACTGCACTAAAAGGGAGGGGGGGGGGTATGGGGAGCTGGGGAAAAGGGGGAAAAAAGTGAATTGTGTGTGGCAGGGGAAAACCTATTAGAGCTGGGGAGAACAAAGGGAGGCGAAGGAGGGAGCAGTGGTTGTGGAGGGGCCCATATAGCTACTGAAACACTGAAAATGGCAAATGATTTTTACAACTTGCACTTGATTAAGTCAAAGTCTGCACAAATCAAGGATAATGTTCCTCAGGTTGTGAGGAAGAGCTTTTTCTGAGATCGAAAATTGCTGTGACACTGTCTGCTCCCAGTGACTACCGGTAACCTCAAAGCCCATGTAGCACTCATAGCTTTTATATAATACCACGTATGTTAGTATTATAACCTCGCTGTTTTCTCTATCAGCCAGAGCTTCGTTGTTTACACTGCAATGCTATCAAGTTGTTTTTTGGATGAGGATCTCTAAATCCACTGCATCAGTGCATCTGTTCTTATATTTAAGATGCATCTTGACCTTATTTTACAGTAGCACACACAAATGTTGGACTTACTGCTCTGCCTAGCAGTTATTTATTTTGTCTAATGGTTAGCTTTGGTTTATAGGTTGCCTAATACTGAAGTTTATTTGTAAATTGCCAGAAAGACCCAGGTGAAAAAAACGCATACCACAAATATTGCACTAATAAATCTGAATTTTGTCCTTTTAACATCCTCTGTGAGTATGCACATTGTAGGGGGAACTTTAAAAAAAAAAACTAAAGCACTATGAGAGGAATGTTTTCACAGTCTGAGCTCACAGTGTAAACTTCAGCAAATGATTGCTGAAAGGTAAGTAAAGGACTTTTATTTTGAAGCAGTTGTACTCTCAAATAGATGGCACATGCTTGTTTTCAAAACCAATTTATTAATGAGTAATGGATATTTTTCATGGGCGACACATAGAATATAAACTATCTACACCCCATAGACCTCACCAAAGAAATTTATGCCTAACCACTGCTTATGTGAAGTTCAAGAAAACGTGTTTTGTGCGACACGTTTGATCAGTTTCTACACAGTCCAGCCTAGCATTTACATTTAGTCCAACAATTACTCCTTAAGCCGAGTTAAATTGGAAACAATGAAAACAGTGTTTTTGTGGACAAAGCAGTGAGCCAATAACACACTTTCTCCAAATGTGTTGTGGATTCAAACATCCCTGAATTAACATTTAAATTGTGTGTAATCAGCAAACACTTCATCTCCCTGTTTAAAGATAGTTTTAGTTAAGGTTATTAGTTGCTGCAGCCCCCAAAAATGTGAGCCGGATATTCATGTGATTATTGGCAATATACCAGAATTTATATCTTAAATTGCCTTTTTTATCTCTACATTTTCAACATTCTGCATTTCTTTCTTAGGGCTTATGCCAGTTAATATACTGTATGTTGAAGGGCTACATTGGCTGTCACAGACCATGTACTTTCCCATTTGTGTCTTATGTTTCTTTTTCAAAAGACTGCATGATGTGTTGACTGGAAAGAAAAGAGAGGACACTTCAGAACACTAACCAACTAGCCCCATTTGTTTGAATAGCCACTGGCCATCTGGGCGATAATTTTAGATATTTTTTTCCAACTCCTTCTGATGTAGTAACACACTCCCTATGTGGAGAAAACGTGAAATATCGAAAAGTCGAACACACAGAAATTGACCGGAACAGACAAATGAACCCAACGCTCCCAAGCCATAATGTCCCCCTTCCTGGTTACACTCCATTCAGACCCATCAGTATTTACCCGAGGTTTCTTTCCTCTCTTGTCGGCGAGTAGCAAGCACAGAGGCACAGGCTTAAAAAAAAAATACAAACAGACCCAACACGGCGGGGTGAAAGGTGAAGAGAGCCCTCCCCCCACCACTGTCCGCAACACACTTCAGGCTCGGATTGCATGTAAAATCACATTCTCTCTGGGTGGGGGGGTGGTGGGGCTGGAGAGGAATTCATTGTTTTGGCATGGGGCAGTGGGTTTGTGTCATAAAAAGTCTATGCTCTTACAAGTGGCCAGCGCCTCCTTGACCAAGTGTCTCCATAAAACTCAATGCAAAAACAAATGACTCGGGGCTGCAGGAGAAGTACGTTTGACTTGGTGAGCGTTGCACTAAATTGGGAGCGTTTGGAAGCTTGCCTGTACCAAAAATATTTTTTAGCCCCGCTAGCTTAGGAAAATGTATGAAATTCATGAACTGGTTACATAAACCGTGTCCAGGGAACTGGTTTCCACATGGCGAGGCTATTGTATACGGAAGTCATATATATTGCTATAGTGAAATAATTTAAATTACAAGATGGAAATATTTAGGTTTTCTGTCTTTCTCGCTTATTGAAATTTCAAACAATTTCACTCCTATTAAAATGTAGGTTACGTGTGTGTGTGTGTGTGTGTGTGTGTGTGTGTGTGTGTGTGTCCCCTTACCGTAATCCGTCCATCTCCCCCATTAAGCCTCGTTTTTCCACAGTGAAGTAGTGGAAAATTAAAAAAAGAAGTAAGTAGGTATAACCTTTAACAGCAGTAAGAAGTCGCCAAACGTCGAACGTTCGCCATATAGGCTAAGTTTGGGCATCATACATAAACTTTTAGTATGTATGTTTCACTTTTCCCGATATTCTTACTATGTGGGCTGTAGTGAGGATCATTTCTGCTATCGTGAATCTAAATTACAATGACTTCCAGGAAGCAGGCTTGGCATCTGGTGTATCCAAAATCTGCATAACAAAGAGTCCCTGGTTTTAATTGGAAATAATCAAATGTAATATATATACACACGGTTATTTTTATTCAGATATTATGACATGATTATACCATTGTCTCGGGATGTTGTTTTTTTTTAGGGTCCGCAGTTCAAATCTCGGGATAAAGTGAGTGCTTGAATTTAGAAAAACAATTATAATGGAGTCAGCATGGGGCAATTATCATGTCTATGTAGAGCATTGTAGGAGAAACTGGAAACTTGATCTTTAGATGGTTTTGCAAATGACACATGACAGTGAAAACATTTTTTTTCTTTTTCTGTCCCTTTTTGAAACTGTTTAAGACCTTATTTTCCGATTTTTGGCCGAATTTTGTCTCGTTTGTCACAGGTCCCAATAAATAAATAAATATATAAAATAATATGTGTGCCACTCATGGATATAGGCTCACTTGATCAATTTTCGTGTGTGTGTGAAAGAGCAAGTGAGACCACGTTTAGTGTCTCATTAATTCATAGTTCTTAAAACTGTTGGTTGAAACCATTTTGGCTTCTCTTCAACTGCACTGGTTAAGAGACCAGGGGGAAAAATTAAAGGAAAGATTAGAATTTTGATCCCCGTCGAAGTAATCCAATAAACGTCAAACATTTATCTAAATGCTATGTGCAATGTGATACGAGATGTAATTATGTCATATGAAAATTGTATTTTACCCAAAGTGCACACGACCGGTGAGTTTTAGATGCAGACTAATTTAGGTCGGTAGAGGAAACTTCATTTAAATTTCATTGTTTACATTCTTTCAACTGAGAACCATTTGGATACACTGTATGTGATCAGAGAAAAAACAATAAGCACGTATCCCGTCAGGCAGGATAGAAACCCAGGTTCCCGAGGGGGTACAAAACATGCAGTGGTCAGGACGTGGGATGAAACGAGCCACGAATGTCTGTTCCTCCCTGCATCTCCCAGACCGGGCACAGTGCACCGCGGCTATGGGAGTTATTCCCCCCGGGGACCTCAGTAAGCTGCCCCCTCCTCTCGTTTCACTCTGCTGCATCCGTGAAACTCCACATGCTCTGTGTATTAACGCTGTCATACAGGATCAGCATGTGAAAGGCGAGTTTTGCCGCAGACTGAGCGAGGAGAGCTCGACGTGCAGGTTGTGCTTAACAACGGGGAGAAGGTCAGATGACCCAGAGGCAGGTTTACTGGAGTTAGACTGAGATAAGTAAACTCAAGTGACTGGGCGGTAACTTACAAACATACACAAAGTTGCACTGAGAGGCGAGGCTCACCAAGACCCGCACATATGCAGACACACACATACACAAACACACGTAGTCGAGAGAACCTACTTCATCGGTGAGTTTGTGTTTAACGCGAAATCCTCGCCACAATCACAACTTTTAATCACCCTAACAACTACATGGTACTCATCACGCACAGCCACTATAAGCTATTCAATGAAGAGCAATAGGCTTAGCCAAAAAATGGAGATAACGCCCACATACTGCTTATAACACGGTCTTTGATGTAACGCCTAGGTTACATGCATGTATGTTATTCGACATACAATGAAAGCTCTGTAAATAAGGAGCCTAAAAGAGCTTAAAGTTGCAGAGATGAGCATGCCCGGTCTTGAGTCTGGCCCAGTCGCGCAAGGCGCTGCCCGTGAGGAACGGGCCACAGGGGATTCACGTGTTTTATAGATAACAAAGACTGAACATAACGCTGAGAGTAGCTATTGAAAAGAGAAATATGGCTCTGGGGCGAAACACAATAACCAGTCAAAACTGCTTTCTGTAGGCCTACTGTTAATTCACACAATTAGCCTATATAATATAGTGCACAGTCACATTATTTAGACAGCGTTGTGGGTGGTGGCCTATGTTTCCTCTGCTTTCTACGTAGCCCGTGCGCGTGAGTGTGTGCGCGTGTCAATAAGCGTCTCTCTCTTTTTGTGTGTGTGCGTGCACGCGCGCGTGCGTGCACACGTTGTGTTCCGTGAAAAGTCATAGTGCCGTATGTAGGCTGTGTGTTTTCGTACGCACACGCAATACACACGCGCAAAACACGAACAACACATATTGTACATGACACCAAACACAAAAAGAATTTCGAGAATTAAAATCGCCCACAGGCAGACTACGTTATGTTCAGGCTCCGGTTCCCACCGTTTTTTATAAAAAGCTACATATTGATAGTAACAATATTTATAATATTAACATAACATTTGACGTACAAGTATATTTGTTTTATGCGTGGAATGCCATGTCTCCTAATTGTTGCTCCGAGACGTGTTGTCAAAAATATTTTTGTTAAAAACGGGAGCTCCTGATTTGATGTTTAAAGTTGCTACACGACTTTATACGTTGCCCAGAAAATCGAGTGGGAAAAGGAGACGGGAAAAGCAACCCTGACTCTGCACTTTCAGCCCGTCCAATCAGTGTTCACGTCGTTTTTACCAGGGCGAGAAGTAGGTCTACAGTTTAACATGGATTTGCCGGTTTTCTCCATTTAATTCACATTGACTTCACACTTGAGTTTGACTGCAGGCTATTTGCATTTTTAATTAACAATTGCATACGTACGTACATAATATATTAACGGGGCTATACCCTGCATTACAGCACGTTTCAAATTATTTT
Organism: Psettodes erumei; assembly: GCA_016785225.1. Taxonomy (NCBI): domain Eukaryota; kingdom Metazoa; phylum Chordata; class Actinopteri; order Pleuronectiformes; family Psettodidae; genus Psettodes; species Psettodes erumei. The sequence goes on from JAFBJZ010000824.1 coordinate 90,029, forward strand.
GCAAACACACACACACACACACACACACACACACACACACACACACACACACACACACACACACACACACACACCGAGTAGGCAAAATTATGTAAATGGTAAAGGTACAAGTCATTGAAAAGGTAGATTATTTTTTACGGTAAGGCCAGAGAAATACATATACGCCTGCATAGTCTGAACAAATAATGAAGGATAAGTAGGTCAGTCTATAGGCGACCAACGAGGAAAATTTCACATGGAGTAAAAAGCCAGAGCCAACAAAAGCGGATGAGTTGAGCCTTGGTCAGGGCAGCAGCCGAAACGTGGAAAAGCAGCTCTCCGAGTAGCAAATGTCTTTGTTTAAAGCTGGGCTGACTTCACACACACACACACACACACACACACATACAGATCAAGCCGTCTCAAATACCCGGGTGTGGAGTCATTTCACCAGCGCACAATCGATTGCATATATGGACCACCACCGCATGCATTGTGATGTGGACTGAAAGGGAATAGCAAAAACCAAAAAGAAAGCCAAAAACCTTCCAGCTTTGTCGTGACACTTTGCGGACTCGTCCTATCTATTCCGGTTGTACACACTCTATGGTGATTTTCATCGTGCTCCTTATTCCGCTATTGAAATATCAACTTGTCATAACTGCAGCATTATTTACTCAAACAGCAGAGACAGTGAGCATAAGTGTAAACTATTGTAATGGGAGTGTGCGCGTGTATTGGGGGGGGGGTATCCATTTTATTGCATCACCTGTCAGCGGCGTCCAATGGGCGTCGACTCCGAGGGCATTAATTGATGAAGGTGTCTCCAGACTGGTGCACCTCCCCTCTGTGTCATTTTATTTGTGGCTCGACCAGCAGCCAGAATAGCAGCTGCATTTTAGCTGTTATTCTGTTTCTCTCTGTCTCTGACTCTCTCTCTCTCTCTCTCTCTCTCTCTCTCTCTCTCTCTCTCTCTCCCCCCTCCACCCTCACAACTCCCTCTCCCTCCCTCCCTCTCTCTCTCTCTCTCTCTCTCTCTCTCTCTCTTCTCCCTATTTTATCCCTCTGGCTGAGGCAGTGGTGTACACCTACCCCTCGTCCTGCTGCCGACCAGAGGGGAGTGGAGCCGGCAGAGGCAGGTAGCAGCAGCCCCGGCTTGGTGGACGCCATCCGTCGCATTCCTCCACCATGCCGGACCGGGGCAAGAGGCGACGAGTGGATGCTGTCGGCTCATCCAACCTTTTAGACACCGGCAGCTCCATTTAACTCCTGCATGTCAAAGTTTACATTTTCATGACAGCAGCAGCAGCAGCAGCAGCAGAAGCAGTGTGAATGGATTAAAGGTATGAGTGGGATGTCTTGAGCTCGCGACCCCATGCCATTTACTGGTAGATCCATAACATGTACTGAGAGTGACTACATGGATTAATACATTGGAACGGATATATTAAACATGGGAGACCTGGAGTGTGGTTTTGAAGAAATGCAAGGAGTGAGATTGGGATACCTGCTCATCAAAGGCAAGCAAATGTTTGCTTTGTCTCAGGTCTTCACCGACCTGCTGAAGAACATCCCACGGACCACGGTGCACAAGCGCATGGACCACCTGAAAGTGAAGAAGCATCACTGCGATCTGGAGGAGCTGCGGAAGCTCAAGGCAATAAACTCGATAGCTTTCCACGCCGCCAAATGCACCCTGATATCGCGGGAGGACGTGGAGGCTCTCTACATCTCCTGCAAGACGGAGCGGGTGTTGAAGTCCAACAAAAGGAAAGCGAAAGCGGCGTGCTCCCCCGGGGACGTGGACGCGTCCGCGGGGCTCCTCCGTGCCGAAGCAGCGCTGTGGAAGGAGAAAGTTTGGTTTAGTTTGCACGGCGTCCCGGAGACTCTCGCACTTCACAACAAAACGGGCAGGCGGAGAGAGCTGACTCCTTGCCTTACCGACTCCAAACTACCTCAATTTTACCACAAATCCCACGGACGGGATCACCGTTCGGCGACTAAGTCCAGTCACAAACACTTTAAAAACTATGAAACAGCTAAAATCACAGGGAACCGCGTTACTTTGAGCCAAAGGCACTCGTTTTTCCGGAGCGCGGTGAGCCGGCAGCCTGTCGGGCTTCAGTCCGCCATAGCTGCTCAGTCCAGGCTCTCGCGCTCAGCCGGCGACCTACTTCACAAAAGGAAGAGGAGGCGCGAGGGGGGCGGCGGCAGGGAAGGCGCGAGGCACTCGTGGAGCAGGAGCAGACACGCGCACCACCACGCACCGCCGGTGCTGCTTGTGCAGCCCAAATCGTCCGGCGGCCACGGGACGTCTTTCGGTGCTTTCCACCTCGGTCCGGATTTCTATCTGGACCCCAGACCTCACCACCATCACCACCACCAGCATCACCATCATCATCACCACCACCACCACGAGCCTAGTTTCCCGGAGAGTTACAGCAGCGACACCGAGTCTAGCACCTACTCGGACCGGGTGTACCCGGACTCGGACTTTGGGTCCGGCTTATCCACCACCAGCAACTCCGGGAGCTCAGAGGAGGAGGAAGAGGAGGAGGTAGAGGATGAAGATGACACGCAGTCGGAGAGTTCAGAGGTCAGCTCGGAGGAGGAAGAGAGCTCATCTCAGTCCGACTCCAGCTCGGTTTCGAGCCGTGTTTCGGTCCAGAGCATTCGTTTCAGACGGGCCCGGGTCGGCTCTCTCGCCAAAAGTCTCAACACTAGTAAAGCACCTTTGGTCCTGCAGCCCACGTTTCACTACAACAACCAGGAGCAACAAGAGAAACAACACAGGAGTCTGTGCCATGTTACCGCCTCACAAACGGGAGATAGCAGACAGGAGAAGAGGCAAAAATGTGAATTTATTTGTAGTGAAACTAGAAAGGACTTGGGATCATTACAGTCACCAAAATTTAACTCGGCTGCTGCGGGGGAGAGCTTTTTCTCTGAGTCCAAAAGAGAAAAGGCGTCTGATGCTGATACAGGCAGGGCTGACCCTGCAGTGGAGCTGCCCTCTTATTCACCGGGACTCAACCGGAGCAAGGCTTTTCACTCAACACGCAGGACACCGGGGTATCCCACCAAGTGCCCCCCGGGGCTGAGCGCGCAGTGTGACCAGGACAAAGACGCCAAGCTCCCCAGATGCACCGATAAAAGGGAGGCAAAAGCCGCCACCCTAAAACTGCCCACTCCAGTGAAAAAAATAAAGACCGAGGCGGAGGAGCCCTCTGTGACCGCCGGCCCCCACTCTGACAGCGGCAGGACAGTCAGGACTCCACCCTTCAACATCCACAATGTGAAAGTTAAAGTGGAGGAGAGCTGTGATGAATATGAATACCAGGCCACTGTGGTCAAATGTAAAGGAGATAAGGCAGAGAGCAGCGGTGGCCAGTATCCCAGTGGAGCCATCAAACAAGGGGACTTTTTCAACAGTGGATTTAAAGCCACAGAGAAGAGCCCTGATGTGCCCCCCCGGTCCCCGTGTGGTTCTCAGGAATGCAGGAGCATCCAGGACACCCCATGTATGGAGGAGGGGGAACACAGAAACAAAAACTGCAGGGCTCCGGTGCCGGGGAATAAGAAGCCCCGAGTTTCCAGGACTCAGACAAAACAAAACGTGTACAGGGTCAACAAGGCTGCATCTTCCTCGTCGTCTTCTTCTTCTTCCTCTTCCTCCACGTCTCGTTCCGTGGGCTGCGAGGAGGCACCCGCGGAGGATTTACCGAGCAGACGCAAACGCAGCAACGCCAGCACTGTAGTGTCGGCAGCAAAAATGCCTTTCAGCCTAATGGCAAATTTCCCATCCCCGCCGTCGCTGGTTGTTGGCAGCGACGGGGATCTGTGCCCCGCTTACTCCCTGAACTCGCTGAGGGGCCCCGGGCCTCCCCCTCCGTCCCACCCCGTGTGGAGGTGGCAGCCAGGCGTCCAGATTCTCCCTCCCCCACATGCTCAGAGAACTAGGAAATACTGAGCTGTGTGTGTGTGTGTGTGTGTGTGTGTGTGTGTGTGTGTGTGTGTGTGTGTGTGTGTGTGTGTGTGTGTGTGTGTGTGTGTGTGTGTGTGTTTTTAGAGCAAAACAACAAAAGCCCCCACGGTGTCCATCTCCAACCTAATCGTAGCACGAGTCTTAACGTGAGTTCACCAAATTGCTCCAAACTTTATCGGTATGTTATTTTTTTCGTTCCTTTTTTTTTTTTTTTTTTTTTTGTGAATGGATTTACATTCCGCTTTGTTTTTAAGTTTTATCGAGGAAAACCTACAAGACCCCCGTCAACCCCCCTTTTGGAGCCTCACGCCCACAGGACTGTGAGATACCGCTCGTGGATTTATGCTTAAAAACTTTGTTTAAAAAAATAAGCTACCAATCCCAAGCAATATGTTAGGTTCTCATTCATGTGTTTACTTGAGTTTTTTTTTCTTCCTGAACTCGACTGTTTCTTCTTCGCGTTTCTATGCTCGACCTGTTGGATTGTACGGTGCCAGGGATTCAGTGGTTAGTGTGCTTTGTCTGAAAGAGGAAAAAAAAGGGGGCGTAAAAAAAGAAATCACAGCAATCCTTGGGATGAGTCTACTCTTACTACTCTTGCTGGACCTGTGAGCAAGTTTGACTTGGTAAATCAAAAAAAAAAAAAAAAAATCAGGGTTCCCATTCTGTGCCACTCGGTTAATATCAAAGCTGTGTTTTCTTTCATGACTGTCATGCTGACCATCTTGGCCACAAAGACCTATGTGACCTAAGTGTTCGGTTTTAGAGAATGATTAAAATGGGTTTATTACTGTCTATCTATACATGCTCATAGTTAAGCCTTTATTAGATTTGACAGGAATTTATTCCTGGTGGTTGTGGGTTTTTTTAGAGTGCTTGTGATCTGGTTTTCAGTCTTGGTTTTTTTTCTTTTTTTTTTTTTTAATTTCTGCGTGGTATTCCCTGGTTTGCAAACGTGCGTGTGTGAGAGACTGGCACAGACGCAGGCCCAGACACAACACAGGCCTTATGTACAGACAATCAAAATCAATCCTTCATAGACTCGATTTCATGTTTCTTTGAGGTCCACTTGGCCACCAAATTTTCTTCTGCACACCACATGTATGCCAGGGTGAGTCTGTGTATGAATTCAGAGCGCGGACAGAAGTCTCGAAAATGTAAAACAAAATTAAGGACGTGTCCAATATGGGTTACCAGTGGGATGTGAATCAGTAGTCATCGTGGGGTTCCGAAAAACAAAAACAGCACCAAAACAGCGTGAAACACCTTCTAGCTACACTGGCTACTCAGAAACAATGCGACAAAGCACAAGTGATAGGCTTAAATGCGTTGCACTTTGATACTGTTGGGGGTCTTGTTTCAGCTTTAGGATTTTCTGACTAGCCTGTGAGAGAGATGCTGAGAGAGTGAAAAAAACAAACTGACTAAAGATGAGTGTTTAATTTGGATGTAGACAAAAAAGGCAAAACTACACGAGTTCCCCTGCTTTTTGCTATTAGGATTCACCTATATGTTGTTTTTAAAAATTATTTTTATTAGTATTATTTTATTTTAATTTTATTTTATTTACCATACTGCTGTTCTGTTCTGAAAATACGTTGAATTCCGTGAAGCCAATAATGGCAATTATTCTTCTTTAGCTGGAACCAATTGTCTCGATCTGCGTTAGAAAACCCGTCATTTGTTTCCACTTATTGGCTGAGACACCCAAAATACAGCTAGCCTCTAAAAAAAAAGCCTCTTGCTTTCCTTCTGTCAAATGCATCACCATCTCACATAGGCTTTTTTTTTTAATATGGCCGCTCAGTGAATGTAGTAGGCTACCCCAGGTCTGTTTCTTTCAGCCCCTGCATTTAGTTGTAGCTCCTTCGCGTGAAAACACCTCGAAACGGGAGCAAATGACGTCGTTGGAGCTGTACCTACACGTAGGCATTTTAAGGAAACGCGCATGTAGATGTTTTTTTTTTTTTTTTTTGTGACGGCAGTGGTGCAGGACGCGCTCTGCTAATTGGCAGGCTTTTCTGTCGGCGACAAAGAGAGGCCCATGCAGCTTATGGCGAGCCAGATCACAACAAACCCAAAGCCCGTGAATGATGTCAGCCTCCTCACAAGCACAGCAAAGGGAGCATTCATTCAGAGGATTGTAGAAACTATTTAATGGGTGATTGTAAAAAAAAAAAAAAAAAAAAATGTACAAAAAAAGCGAGTTTCACCCTGCCCAAGTCGGTGTGGATACATGTGTTAGATGTTTAGCGATGTTATTAAAGCACCATCCAGCAGGCATGAAGCCCCCAACTCACCATGGGCCTTATTTTTTCTTTAGGCTTTGAGCAGCATTTCAGACTTGAAGTTATATTCTCAGCCTGTAAAACCGGCTATTTTCCGAGGCTGTGACACAAGTTGGTATATGAGCAGGCTATGGCAGTAAAAAAAAAAAAAAAAAAAAGTAGGGGGTTGCACATGGAGATTGAGAAGGAGGAGGAGGGGGGGGGTCGCTGTGTTGCAAGAGCGAAGCTTTCAACCTTTAATCCGCATGTCAAAAGCATAGGCTGCACCGGCACAGGAAGAAGAGGAATAGCCTGTGCCCAGAGCTGTTGCGGGTTTTCTGCCCCCGCCGACGCACCAGCCTATTCTCACGCACAGTGCTCACAATGCTGGGGGACGGAGGTGGTGGTAATGGCCTGTTGGGAGGGCCTTTCCACCATTAAGACAAATAGCTCTCTGACAGTGACGCTATCAATGTAAACAATTGCATCGTGCAGCAAGCTAGGGGCTGCGTGCACCACCTCCTCCTCCTCCTCCTCCTCCTCCCCCCCACCACCCTGCCCTCCTCGTTCACTCAATCACTTCGCTTTTTTTGATACAATACTTGAGGTCAGGTTTTTGACATGGAATTTGAAGTCACTGGTTGTTTATATGAGACTGAATATTTATTTTTGTGAATTTTCTGGGGTTCCTTGTATATTGGGTTTTTTTTGTTGTGAATATATATATCTATATATATATAGTAGCCTACAGCTGCACTCAAAATGGAAACTTGAACGGTGGATTTCTGAAGCACTTTCCCTTTTCTTTTTTTAATTATGAAGCATCCATTAAACGCGACTGAGTGTAATTATCGGGCTCTTTCTCTTTCTTTTGAGTTGGACAATCCTAGGCTATATTGTGTGGGGGGTGCTGGGTGAGTGTGGGGGGTGGTGGGGGGGATTTAATGATAGAGAAACCAGTTGAGATTTGCGTTAAGAGAGGGTTGTGGAAACAGAAAGGAAGTAAATTTTAAACTTGTTTCGTGAGGTTAACTTTTCTGTTTTTATTATCTTTTATTCTGGGAACACAGCTGCTTTTCATCTTTGATATATCTTACACCACTTTGTCATACACTCTCCTCAACCCTTTAATTTACTCTGTACCACGATTAATTTCATAAATGTTTAAAGGTGTTTAGGAAAATTACATATATCCGGTCTTCAGTTAAATAACAGATAAGTGTTTCGACCTGAGGCAAAAGATATGAAATAGGTTTACACCAGTACTTATCTATAGGCAGTTTAAAGTAAAAATAGAGCTACTGATGGTTAGTGGTAGGCTAAATATCCGTAGAAGATGCCCATATACAGTATCTTCAGGTTGGTTCAACTCTTACAGTAGAGAGGGATTCCCTTTCCCGTTGTGTGTGTGTGTGTGTGTGTGTGTGTGTGTGTGAGAGAGAGAGAGAGAGAGAGAGAGAGAGGGGTGTGTGACGGAAGAAGTGGTAACCCTGCGGAGCCTGCAACAATAACAAGAGGCAAACCGCAGACATTTACGCATGCAGCATTTCCAACCACGGCGCATGAGTTGGTGCAAGATTACTCGGGTTTTGCGCACGACACAGAGAGCAACCTCCATAAGCCGAATTCAACAACGCTCCTGCACGGACGCAGAACCGATGAGCAACTCATATACCAAACGGTATATGCATGCATATACGCAGGAAGCTTGTGGGCAGAGAGACATGTTGAATGACGGATGCTTTACACTATCCCCTACGATAAGAAGCGAGTACTGATCCTGCAGGAAAACTATAACTTTATGGGGGTTTTATTGAAAGGGGCAAATCCAGTAGCGAGGGGATAAAAACCCAATTCAGTTAAAAATCCAAAGCCATATCTTGTGTACATGGGCACACAGAAACACTGATAAACGCGTTCAGGGTAACTCGACTGTCAGAATATATCTTGTGCCGCGCAGAACCACGCAACTTCTCTAAGGAAGCTTTGACCAGACTTGTCCTTCGCTCAAACTGCCACGTTTTGACGTGATCTGCCCCTGATTAATGAGGCTACGGTGTATGGTCCATAGGCCAAAGCCCCGAGGTTGATACAGGGGAGCCGGGGCTGGTCTGGCCCCAGCACGGCTGCTGCTGGAGGGGCCATACTGGGAGCAAGGACAAGCCATTATCCTGCTGCTGGCGTTTCAGGGTTAAATTCCAGCGCGGATTGGGAACCAGCAGACTGTAACTTCTATAGAATAACAATAGAAAGAGTACGTGGAGAAGAACAGAATAAGTCTCTGTGCGATTTGGTTTTTTTTTTTGGTTGTTGGTGTTTTGGTGTTTTTTTGTTTTTTTACAAAATAAATAAATAAATAGTAATAATAACATTTTTCTAAATAGCTCGCTTTAAAATGCACTACATCAAATTATATTTGTCCCTGACTGCATATTTTGGAAACGAAGTTATGGGTAATGATGACACACACACACATGCAACGTTTGGGTCAGCACTTTGCATTGATATTTCAGACAAATGGAGGCAGATAAAAAGCTATCAGGGCGTGTTTACATTTAATCTCCCTGTAAAATATTGGCCTGCACTCGCCACTTCACGTGGTCCTGCACAAGATCCTAACATATTTGTTTTGGTGTGAAACAATAATGTGTGTGTGTGTGTGTGTGTGTGTGTGTGTGTGTGTGTGTTGCAGCAGAGATTTTAATGCATCAACAGTTCAACTGTTTCTTAGGCACAGCCTTTTTTCTTGCAGTGCTCTCCCTCCGTCTGTCGCTGTGAATGTGAATGAACCTGTGACCCGCAGGTTCTGTGAAAACAGGACGGTCTCAGGGAGCAGAGAAGCCCCTGAAAAGGCTCTGTATGATACAAAAAAACGGCACAAAAAACTCAGACCTTACACAGAAGTCCTGTCCCAGAACGGTGAAACTGTCAGAATGTAAGCACACACCTTTTTTTTTTTTTTTTTTTTTTTTGCTTTAGTCACCCCTTGACATGCAGCCTAAAAGAGGAAACTGCTGCTGTTGCTGCTGCAGGACGACGACTTACTGTGGATTCAAATATGAAATAGCTTTTGAAATTAACATAGGCTGACAGAAAACCTGAACCCCAAAATAAACAACAATAAATTTCCGTAGTTAGCCTAAATTCTAAACTGGTAGGATCCCCGTATATAGAGCTCGTGCTGATTCCATGTATGCACAGTAAGTCACATAGCGTTTACATGCACACTGCATTACAAACTGAACAGCGTGTGGTGCAGCCTATGTAATAGCCAAGCTCCACAATGTCACAATGTGTGTCCACGCATAGGTGTAGCCTGTAAGTGTTGTGCTTGCACTATTTACACGCTACAGAGACTACGCTTTTAATCATTGTGTCAGTCAATCGCATGTGTTGCTACATCATTTATTGTAATCGATCTGAAAATAAAAAGCTTTCTCTTTAATTACATTACGCAATCCCCACGCGAGTCGGATTCCACGGAGTGCGGAGCTTCTGTTTAAGGTGTAAAACAAACTTTCAGCTTCGAGAAAACTTGGCGTAATGTAATGGCTCCTCCATGCGCTGAACTGAGAAGGCTCCCCCTGTGTGGCCCATGTGCTCCCCCCCCCTTTTTTTAAACATGAATTTATACAAGCCGGATCCGAGAAGCAGCGTGGATTAAAGGAACAATAAAAATGTCGTCTGTTCTCTTCTCTCGGTAGTAATATTTTTTGACCCGTCTGAGTTATGAGCTACGAGCACTTTCCCACTTTCAACATTTGGAAAGGTGCAGCTCAAAGACTTGGACTTAAAATAGAGTTTGAGTTACAGGAAGGATCATCGTTTAATGTATGGAGGTTTTGAGGATTTCTGCGTTTTAGCGTTTTTTGACTGGAGTCCCTCAACACAAGACCTTGTGCAGAGACAATGGGCGCGTTACTTTTACATGTTTAAGTGTGTTGTGACTGGCAATCAATCAAAATGCCTTAAAGTCAGATATATCCACGAGTTAAACAAATAAGTAGTGCAAAGGTCAAGGATTCCTAACAATGTGTAATATTCATAATGAAATATTGATGTGATCATGCAGCCATCTTAATAAAAAAACTGTTATATTAAAGAATACATCATAACTGAAGCGGTCACACATGGATAGTTTCGGTTACATCTTTACATATTTTAAATTAGATTCATTTTACTGTCGGTCCTATCACAACGATCGTGATGGTTTAACGTGAAGGAGGAAACAGCGGGGAAACAGCGCTGCTTCTGCTGGGTTTTAACCCGGCAACTCTTCAGCATAGACCCGGGGTCAGGAGGGAGGGAGGGATGTTTGGAGAGGAGATGAGGGACAACAATGCTGCTGAAGCTTCTCTTAAAAAAAAAAAAAATCCCATTCAAACGCCAAATGGCGTATAGGTTTGCGAAGTACTGAATTAGATATTAATAAACAAAAAAAAATAAAATAAATCACAGTTCACACGGTTAAACGGCTGTTTAACCTGACAGCACCCAACATCCCTGCAAAAAAAAAAGTTTATATTAAAAAAGTGTGTTTTGTCATATTATTATTATTATTATTATTATTATTATTATTATTATTATTACTACTACTACTACTACTATTACAAGAAATATGTAGAATTAAGTCATTAAAAAACTGGCATTTTTTAATTACTAAATGATAAACAAATTAGAGGTATGTCTTTGCAAATGTGACTCAAATCTCATGTATTAGTTAATCACTGAGCCTGAAGCGCGAAAACTACGAGACTATGGACGAGCTGAACCCAAAGAGCTGAATTCTGGTGGATTTCCCTCCGCCAGAGGAACTGCATGAGGGGGGAGGAAGGGGAAAACCAGCACCAGAGGGCTTCTGCTCCGTCATGGAGCTCAACTCCATTTGTAAAGGCTTTTCTGCGGACAGGAGAGAGCCAGATGTAGCCTAATGTTGAAAGGGAGCATGGAGACTGGAGCAACTTTTAACATACAATTCAATCAGTTATCAACAAGCCCCTCGTTCAATGGCGTGCATTGGCCTCGAGTGCGTCCGTAAGCCCAGTGTTGAGGCGAATCAGTGTGAACCAACGTCCGGAAAGCCGTGTATGCCAACAGGCCAAATGAGTCTCTGCTCACTTAAACTGCTATCCTCCTATTTATAAACATACCAACATATTTAAAATATTTAAAGAGATCTAATTCCTGAAACCTAACACCCCTCCCCCCAGCTATTCCATTCTGATTTCGTTTTGCCTATATGATATTCAAATAGCCGAGGGCTTTTTATTTGAGGTATTTATGAATTATTCATCATATTTCATTTGGTCCTAATTTATAAATACGTACGAAAATACTGACACTTTTTTTAAATTCAGAAAGTGGTTGTAAGTTCCAAAACTGCTGGGTTTGTAGAGATTATGTATTTATTTACTTATTTGTCTGGTTTTTTAAACTCGAGACACGTCACTTAAACTATAAACTACTTTTAAAAACTATATTTTAAAAAAATCACAAATTGTAAAAACACATAGGCTAATGTCAGAAGCGTGAAAATAGGAACGTATCTGAAACATGCAACGTAACTGAAACTGTCAACTGCACAGAAATAAAATAAGACAAAGTTCACACATTGATCTATCTGTTTCTAGTTATTTTGTGATCCAAGTCTTAGATATCGAGTAAAGTTAACGCTTGACATTCCTGTTGTTCATTTAAAAAATGCCTAATCCCATTACACGAATGATTAAACATGTCTCATGTCTGAGCATGTTTCAACGATCATCATAGTATTAGTTTTAGTGTTAGTATTAGTACTAGTATTAGAATTACATAGTATAACATAGTATTAGCTTAACATTTTCAACAAAAATAGTCTTGGCCAAGACATATAAGTTTGATTTGATTTAGACGCTATTTACGAAGGCCTTTTGTAAAATATTTTAGAAATTTTAACTTTCAACTGAACCCCACAACGTATCATTAAAAGAAAACAAGAAAAATATCCTAGTGAATTAATATATGATAAGCAGAATTTATGAATGCACATATTTCAGTTTATTCTGATACATTTGAAGTAAGCAGCTATGTGCAGTCCTAGAGTAATATGTTGAACTTACTTTGGAACAAAAAGAAATGACAATTTAAAACCACCAATCAGCTGATTAAAATGTTCCTGGGCCTGAAAAGTAATATGTGGACACTGGTCCCCTTTATATGATGACAGGTCAGTGGAGAACATTACACACTGAAGGGGGATTTGAACAGGCCACAAGCAGTGGTGACCTTTGACCCCTCATACCAGGGACTTAGAACAAGGAGCACAGGCTGGACTGGGATAAAAGCCACCAACACACGTATACACACACACACACACACACACACACACACACACACACACACACACACACACACAAAACAGAGAACCCACTGATACTGAGACAAATTAAAAATGTATGTAAAATCTATTATTAACACAGAAAATAGAAATGGTCCTTCTAAAGCCAAAATGCTGACACAACGTTAGCTGAGTATCTCCTGGTGACCTATGTGTATTCAGGTCACAGCTTGTTGATTATTAATTAGTTTGTCAGTCCCATTGCCCCTTGCCTAAGACGACAGATATTCTCACCTAGAAACCTATATGTCAAACGTCAGACAGATGAAAAACAGCCTACTGCCTTGCCAGAGGGCAGGAGGCTTGATGTGTCAAAAGCAGATTTGAGCGGATGAGCTTCCTTTCTTCTCCTCTCCAAGTGAAGTTTCTTAAATTGGGGTGGGTGAGAAATATAATAGGACACTTCTGGGGCTGTCTGGGCCTTTGCCAGATAAGGTTTCAGCCAACCTTTTTCACCCACTTTCTTTATGTTGGGTATTCAGGACTTGGGACAAAAGGGGGAAAGCTGGGGATTCAAGACTCATTGTAGCTAACTCATTCTAGGACTAATTCCACTGTGTAGTCAGTGGTAAATTGCATGCTTTATCACTTTTTCACTGTATGGTATACCTGTAGATTTAAAATGTGCTTATATTTCTGAGTGAGTTTACAATTATATGACCTTTATTTTTCCATTAGTTTGTCTTCATATTTGTATTAAGACTTACAAATTGATATTCTTTTCAGTATTGGGGTCATACTGTCAATTTGGCAGGTTAATAATTTAATCATCTGTACTGGATTTTTTTTCTTAGTGAATACAACATTATTTAAATGTAGAATGTTGGTCTTCTATTTTAAAATATCCTTTTATTTCCTGATGTTTAAGTCACTTTTTTTGTCTAGCCCTTGTTGTCAAACACAGGAGACTGCTTCCAGTGATCTGCCTGTTACAGTGGATCCTCGTTAATAATTTGGCCTGATTGAGGATTGTTTGGAGTGTAACCCGAGCCCGCAGAGCTCCTTCACCCTCGGGGGAAAAACACCGACAGAGTGCCGCAGAATAGCTTTTAAATGAGGATGTTTAACCTATGTGTTTATGCACAGTGGCGACTAAAATGAGGCGGCATTACGGGAGCAAGACTTTCTTTCAAGTGGAGCACGATTTCCGCTGTAAATAAAGGTTTTCATTTATGCATTACTGATTTAACCACGAATGCAGTCTATCTCTATGTGATTACCTCACCCCCACATTTTAATTACGCATCATTTCCTATGAACTTAAAAATGGATGGTCGTCCTTTTATGCCACCGTTCTGCAGAGATTCATTCTGTCCTCAGACGTGCTCCCACAACTTTTGCTTTACCATGATTATCCTGCGTCTCCTTCATGGATTCGTGATTGAGCAGCTTGTGATCGTACTGGTGAGTACATCGAAGAAAGATAAGGTAGAGAGGGGTTATTCAGTTGCTTGTTTGTGCTGCAGACCAAAGTCCCCAAGGAAGAATTTGATTTTTTTGTGGTTTTTTTTTTTTTTTTGAGAGGATCACCAGAGGCACGGGGTCTGAGGAGCGTCTGAGGACATGTTAATTAGTGTATCACTTAACTGCTAGTTAAGCTTCATTAATTAATGAACACAAAACGACAAGCATCACGTGAGCGTGTCTGTCAACTCAGTTGTATTTTCCTAGAACCAAACCAGAAGGTATCTCAGGGCACATTTTATGCAGAGAAGGTCTAGACCCCTGAGAGCTTGGAGTGTAGCAGTATAAATAAGACTTCAAATAAGACTAATAACTGGTCATGAGATTAATAATTAAACTTATAGTAATATCAGTGAGAAAAAACAGCAATAACTGTAGCAGTGGGGGTTGTAGGATGATCAAGACACAAGTCTTCATTTTTTAAAAAATATCTGAATTGACACAGAACCATTCGTTACCTGCTAAATATTACTAAATATACCGTGAATGTTTAGGCTATCAAGTCTTTTTTTTCAGGTTAGATAGAAATGCTGCATCTTACAGACCTACACCAAAATCCATACTACTGCGTAGCCATAATAAACTACTGCTTGAAAAGCATGGCTGCTCTGCTTGTAGAATGAAAAAAAGTATGTTTCGAGTTCATACACAAGCTGTTAAAACATGACATGACGGAAGTAAAGAGTGGATTGAAACAGCCTGCTTCAGATGTCATTTCCCATTCTTCCTTCAAATACAGCAGCATCTTTTTCTTTTTTTCTCTTTTTGTTTTTACATATTTTTTATGTTGAGTGAGGATTAAGGTGTCTCCTTTTTCTCATGTGGAAACTTGTCGTGACTGCCTGATCTAATCTTCTGTTTTACTTGTGTTTTGGCAACATGGTACAGCATTTTCTTCTCTTGGCCTGGCTTTTACCAAAAATCATTTTGGCGCCTTCGTCTTCAAATATCAACAGTGCTGACCTATATATAGCATATGTGAGCAGAGAAGCTCGTAATTACACTCTTGCTAATATTTGCAAGGTTTCACTCAAAGTTGTACGTTGATCAGGACATGTGAGACCCCTGTTGTCACACCTGAACCTTCTTCTACAACCTGATGTGATTTACAAAGATTTTACTTGAAATCTTTTTTTTAATCATTGATTTTATGATGAGTACGCTTGGCTCAGAATGGTTCCTTTTTCCAACATTTATTTCTGACTCTCACAATGCACTTCATGAATAAAGACTGAAATATCAGCACTAAACCACTGCCTTAAAAAGCTACTTGTCCATTTAAAAGAAAAGGCTTCTTTATAGGTTATTTGTTATTTGTTAATATTGTCAAATGGAAGGGGCAATGGCGAGATCAGATATTATGACTTTGAAGATAATTGAATAATCTAATTCGATTTGGAGAAAATCCTGAGAGGTAAGTAGGATGAAAAGGACGGCTGTTAAGGGTTAACATTACTCCAGAAAACCTAAATGAATTGCATCAAAAAAGGAAGTCGCCGTCGCCAAGTTTATACTGCTGGATCTATTTTTAGGAGATGCAATCGGGAAACTGTTTTTATTTAAATGAAAACATCTCATCAACTTTATACAGTAAGACAACTGACTGAAAAAGGCGGGACAACTATGACTTCCAATCAGTGACCATCATACCACATAAATTATTATTTTTTTTTAAATGCCTTCTCCTTTAAAAGCAAATACATACATTATCCTTGTCACACATCAATATGTGGTGTGGTATACTCCATAGTTTCCTTTGATAAGGTTTAATGCCAGTTGATCAACTCGTTCAAATGGTGTTTAAATATAAAAAGAGAAGAAATTAAAATGTTTTGGGTGTTGTTCCTCCCCTATCTGGAGTCCTATGACATAAACATCAAGTCAATATCTGTTTTCAGTCTCGCTCCACCTCAAGCGACATCACAGCCCACCGGAGTCAGCTGTGTCTCCTCTCTTCCCGACTCCGTGTCCTCGGACAGGGGCGCAGACTGCTGGCTCTTACGTAACACTTCGTCTGTTTATCGCGTCTCTCCGTGACCCCGGTCCGGCAGCTCCTTTCGTGAGATTTCGTTGAGTTGATCGTTTGCTAATTGCGTCGGAGAGCGCGCGTCCAATGCGCAGCGCGCGCTCAACGAACGAAGCAGGTTATTCGAGCCGAGCAGGCCCGATGTGGCTTTTACGCGCCGTCACGACACCGCTTCGCATCGATATTTAACCGTTTAGTGAGGGGAAATGTTTCTCAAAGTGTTATCCGGGGTCCTATAGGGGCTCCATGAATGAGCTCCGGGGTTCCCGTTGCAAAAAAAGCATAATATATTTTTCAGTATGAATTAATTCACATGGAGTGATCCCAGTTTAATACGTAGCCTAAACGCTGTTCAGTGACAGGTTTAACTCCCACGACAGTTTTGCTTTTCATACATACGGTTGGATCGATATCAAATCGACAAAAAACACACGATTAAATTTTTGGTAATCAAATAAGATTTGTTTAGGTTTCTGTGGTCGCTTATAGTTTATGTGCAGCTGGTATTTTTGTTGATGTGAAGACGCCTGCGTATCCCCGAGTGCAGAGACGAAACGAACTCGACGAAATCTTCGACGAAAGCCGTATAAAAAATGGACAGAGAAAATGTGTTTGATCCCCCCACCACCCTTGCTGTGCCCCTCTCTGGTACAGTCAACTTGAAGACATGACCTGGTCTCACAGCGCCCCCTGCTGGCCGCGAGGAGGGGCAAAAAACTCTCTTAAAGGGGATGTCTGGGAAACCGGAAGAGGGTTTTAAGGTAGACCGGTGGAGTTAGCTGCGCGACGAGGGCTTCTTTCCCCCCCAGCTAAAGGGCTCACAGGGCAACCTGTACTCAGACGAAGAGAGCTTCACTGTAAGTTTTCATTTTATTTTCAACCGGACGGCTCAAACTCGCTCAGCCAAAAAAACCCCAAAACGAATAAGCGTCTGGAGAGGAGATTGAGGCTCGCGCTGGGGCTGACACTCATCCCTTTCTCAAACCAAGTTGGACAAAACATCGCTGCTTCACGAGTTCCTTTCTCTTTATTCCCAGTTTGAAACGACGATTGTGAAAAAAATTCCTTGCATTAAGCAAATACGTGGCGACCTCTACCTATGCACTGTGATAAGTGAAGGCACTAATCCACAAAGCTGAAACTCAGCTGCAGGCTATGCCATTTCTACTTGTCAGAGAAAATTAGGACGCAGAATAAAACCAAATGGTTGATACGATCCACATTGTTTTCATATTCTGTACTGGACATCGCTTGATAGTAATATAATGGCTCATTAGGTCGTCTGGAAGTAGATCCAAGGCTGGTCCCTCCCTGGTGACAGTTTCCTGTTGGAATAATAAAATGCAGGCTGGATTTAATCTTTTTTAGATGCGTTTGAAGATTCCAGAATTTGTTTTTAATGTTAATGAAAAAGCAGATGTCTGTCTCTGGCCCCTAAAGTGGACCAGCCAGGCCAAAAAATGGGTCTGTTAACAAAAAACGGAATCAGGTTTTTTGTTTCTAAAGTAATTTCCTTTATGGCTTGACCTCGGTCGGTATCTAAAACAGGTTAATAAAAAAATCATCTGCTTCACGTGATATGGTTTGTATAAGCTTACCTGACGGATGCGGAAGCGAAGCCGGGTCACTTCAGGCCAGCTGAGTTCAGCTCAGTGTGAAGAAACAACAACAGGATATTTCTGTCTTTAGATGCGTAGTGTACACACGGGGTTATGCTTTAACAGAAACACCTCGTCGTCTTCTCGTCAGCGAAGCTCTGTTTCGTTTAATATGGTAACGATTTTCGTCTTTGCCTCGTTAGGCCACATGGTTGTTCCAAGCCTTTGTGATTTAACAAACATCAGTTCGGCGTTTGTTCCTCTGGAAACTGCTTTATCCCTGAATGAAAAACTCCTAAAACCGCTCTCTCCTCAATAACACTGATATAATTGCTGAAGTATTCAACTTTGTGTGACCTTTGTGACTTTGTTTTTTTCCCCACTCAATGGCGAAGAGTCATAACAGATTTAACGGACAGAACAGAGAATTTCCCATTAACTTTAAACGAGCAAAGGACACATTTAAATCGTCAAACAGCTTCGTTGACAAACGACTTTTCTCCCACAGCAGCCTAACATGAAATACAGCTGTGAGGAGACACATGCGTTGTCATTCAAATTAAACTATGGTCAAATGCATTATAACGGATTTATATTTGACTTCACAGCATCATATTTACAGCCCTGATGGGGTTTTTTTCTGTTTCATCTTCGCTCAGTGAAACCAGCCGGATCTTTCCTCACAGCCTCCTTCGTTTGCATACAATCATACGTCTCTTCTCTCTTTCCCTTTGCGCCTTGTATGCAGAGCTGGTGTCGTCAGGGCACTTTGCTTCTCTCCTCCCCTCCTCTCAGCCTTAAACCTCTGGAACAGTCCTCATCAAACGCACTTTTGTCCAACCAGCTGTTTTTCTGCTGAGCTTTATTTGTTGCTCTTGTTGCGGCCTCTCAGTCGGGATCAGACATGTTTTTTCCCCTCGTTTATGTGTTCATTTCCTCTCATCCGTTTTTCGATACCCTGCCTGTGTCAGCTCGTCCGTCTGGACTCGAGGATTCGCCGTGGTTCATGGGGTGCGTCAACGCCAGCGACTTCTCTTTCAGACGTTATGCACCCAAGGGTGCACGTGACCTTGACCCGGTAACCTGCTCTGCGCGCTGTCTGGATGAGGGGTAAGTTGGGGGTTAAAAGATTTCAGATACTGGTTGGATTTTTTAAAAGGAAAAAATGACGTTGAAAATCCTCTTCCTGTGCTTAAAAAATATTATGGGACTATGTTGTTTATCAGTGGTGCCACTAATAATCTCGAATGATCTTAATTTCCTATCAGAGCCTAACCAGGGCCAGAAAACCAGCCTCAGCTAGACATCCATATTTGTATTAGTATGTTGTATTGCCTATCTGGTCCCTGTTAATTAAACAAACGAACAATAAGCTTAAGTAAAACAATATGTATGAAAACATAAATTCTTAACACTCATACTGCAGTTGAGCAGCTGCGAGGATGTTCTCATTCTAAAATATACCAAACAGTTTAAAGTCAAACGCCTGACTAGTTTCTCACATAAAATATATGTCATGCAAGTCCAGAATTTTATTTTGCAATGAGGAAATTCAAAAAACTAACTAACTTAAAAGCATATTTTTTTAAGAACCAAAAAACCTTAAAACATGAAACCTTGCCTCTGTGTATAGTTTGAGTGGCTGGCTTTTGTACAAATGAAATATTAGGCGGGAAATGCATCAGTTTTATATTTGCAATAAGATATAGTTGTCTCTTGCTGCCACCAAATTTGAATGTAACATGTCTGGGATCCCTGTCTTTTAGGAAACCTCTTTTAAAAACCATGCACGTTAACATGGACACAACAGGCATAGTGTATACTTAGATAAGCTCGATGTAAGTGTGTCACCCAGCAAGTATTATAAACACTGCCATAATAATCTTCACTGTTTGTCATTTGAGGTACCAGGTTGCAGCATTGAGCACGGAGACTTGTTACTGTGGCAGCGGCCAGCAAAATGGTTTGGTCATTAGTGAATGTTTCAACATATCCTCGAGTGGAGGGTCAGATGTCAGAGGAGAACGTGAAAGACAAAGGTGAGACACACTACAGCCTTTTTCTTTTTCTGTTCAGTGTTTAACCGTGACTTCTCCAGGTCTTTTTCACGTCCTGGCCTGGAGACACGATGTGTTACTATCTCCTTAATGTCACCAAATTCAGTCTTAGTATAAAACATTTAAATTTCTGATAGAGTTTTGTTGAGCATGCCAGTGCATGCAAGTTTAAGTGTTTTGTTTGACTTTTCTTCTCTCTTCTAGCATGCCGCACTTGCCTGTTGGAGGTAGGGATGGGATTGTGGCACTCTACAGAGCTGAGGGGCCCTTTCTGCGCAGTATTAGTCTGTCTGCCCCTTCAAACAGAGTGCAGGCTGGGAAGACATTTGCAGTGGAAGTTTCTGGAAACCTGGCTGGACACCCCAGCCAGCCCACAGGTCAGCTGCTACTGTATTTTACACAGGTTCTTGGAAATATGACTCTGCAATTTGCACAGCGGTTGACTCCTGTGTAATGTATATTTTCTTAAATGGCAAAGACTTCCTTACTTACAAGTA
The DNA here is from genome assembly GCA_016785225.1 of Psettodes erumei. Taxonomy (NCBI): domain Eukaryota; kingdom Metazoa; phylum Chordata; class Actinopteri; order Pleuronectiformes; family Psettodidae; genus Psettodes; species Psettodes erumei. The sequence goes on from JAFBJZ010000824.1 coordinate 110,278, forward strand.
AAAAAAAATTTCTTAACAGTTTACATTGTAGGCATATATGAAGTCTGTAACATTCATGGGAGCCTGTTATTTTGGAAATTAATTATGTATCATTATTTTATATAAAGTGCTTGAGTTTTTGCATGAATGAATAGTATAAATAGTTTATTTCAAAAATTAAATGGAATTTTAATACATTATTTTCTGTTATGAATTATTGTTATTAAAATTATTAAAGAGAGAGGTTCTGTCCATGTGCATGGCTGCTCCACGTTGAATTTTAGAACAAGCATTTGTGTAGTCATTATTTATTTATTTATTGTCACTGTTAAAGGTTCAGTCCCTTTAAAAAAAAAGAAAAAAAAGATGTACTTGCATAAAGCAGCCAAAGCCACTTTACAAAAAATTAATCACTGTACACATCTGGGTTTAAACTACAAACAAGCTACATAAAGTTGTGCATTCATTCACATGTTTTCATTTTCATTTCATAACAGCTGCAAATGTCCATAGTAATTTGGTTACAAAATATTTTAATTAGATATATATATATTTAAATAATGTAATTATAAATAATGATGTAATAGAACATACCTCATCAGGATCTAATCATGATAGTTGTTAAAGAAAAGTGTTTCATTATTCCTCTTTCAAAAACATCTTTTTCTGTGATTTTCAGGGATTCAGAGTCTGAGAGGGCAGGACCTCTCTTTTGTCACTGTGGAGTTACTGGACACAACCCCTAAAGGTCAAAGTTCACATAATGTCAGGTTGTTGGATGACGGTTCTTTTCTTGTGTCATTCGAATGGATCTTGGAAACTCCAGGAAAATTTGAAATCTGTAAGTCAAGAGAAAACTTATGTTAATGATGAATAATTAATAAATTGAAAAGAAAATATGTGATAAAAATTTGTCCCTCTCTCTCCCTTTTTTCTTTCTTATCTTCTCATATTCTGTTTAGATGTCAGCGTCTCCAACCCACTTTCCACACTCTACTCCACCCTCCACCTCTCCGTGTCACAGCCCTCTCCGGATGGCCTGGTGATTTCTATACTCCATGGGCCCCTGGGTGCCCCTTCCTGTGTGCACCTCCGACAGCCAGAGTCGTACAGCACAGCTGTGCAAGCAGCATACCTGGGCGATCCTGTCACACTGCAGGCACATGTGGGTGGAGGTCTGGCAACAGAGTTCCGCTGGTGGTTTATTCACACAAAGAGAGATGAAAACAAAGAGGTGGAGCAAGAGAGAACAAGTGTAAAGACAACTTGCTTCCCCAACTCTGACTGTTGGAACAGCACTTTGGTATGTAGGACTGAGAAAAATTATAACATTACGTGTTAAGATTTTGGAGATGTTGCACATTTTCCAGGGCTGTCTAAAAATGAATACATATATAATATGAATAATTGCATTCAATATTTATGATAGATTACATGTAGAATGTATGGTTAAGAAAACTTCTGCTGCATTTTTTCCCTATATTTTTAATTATTAAGATGCCTGAACTTGTCAAAAATATATACAGATGCAACAGAAAAATAAATTTTACTCAGGTGTGTTAAACTATGTTACTAACCTTTCACAATCCATAGAAGTCAAGGGTCAGCACCTGCAAGAATAAAGCCTGTAAGGGCATCATGACCAATCAATAACATAGGTTTCTATTATAGGTAACTGAACCTGTTACATAAAAAAGTCAAAGGGTAACATTAATTCAACAGAAGTATTTTCTGTTTTTATTCTGACAACTGGAAAAAAATGTAATTCTGAATGTCTGCAGAATTGGACCTTTGAAAGAGAGGGAATTCACGAGATGTCAGTGAACGCCTCCAGTACCGATGGATGGACCCAGCAGACAGTACATGTTGTGAGTACTCTGCTTTCCTTCACTGAAAACATCATCCTAATGTGGCATTAATTATTAAAAGGTTTTATTAAATTTATCGTATAGTCAGCAAAGCCTATAAAAAGAACAAAATCCATTTTTTTAAAAAAAAGGTTAAATTATCGTTGTAATGTTAAATTTTTAAAAAGGATAAATCAATTCCTAAAATACTTGAAAGAAGTAACTTCTAGCAAATTTTAAGGACTCAAATGACTAAATAGTGGGTTTGGGTTTTTTTGGGGGGGAGGTATTTATCCACATCAATTTTTAGATGTGGATAAATACACATTTGGTAAATTAGCAAGAATTTATAAGCAGCAGAATGGTGAATAATGTGATTGCATCAAAATAAACCATCACCCTAATGGTATTTTAACTTCCCTGGCACATAGGAATGAGCTAAAGCAGGGGTTGGCTATAAACAAGCATTTTATTGCAATAGGCAATAACAATTTATTGTCAGCGTTGTTTTTTTCATGAGCTTTATAATTACTAACAAGAACATCAAATGGGACCAGAACTATCCTTTAATCTCACATTTGTGTGCATTATGTTTACTTCTCTTGCAGGCAGTTGTGCGTCCTGCTGTTTCGGATCTAAATGTGCGAGTTTTGACGAATCATGTGAGAGCTGGAGAGTGCATTTCTGTGGAAGTGGAGCTGTTCACCACCATGAAGCACCCACTCGCCCTCAACCTCATGCTACATGCCAAGCACAACCACAGCTATGAGAACAATGTTGACCTCAGCAGCAAAGAAAGGGGCATTAGCACCTGCAGCACTGACAGGAGGGACATGAAGAATAATATAAGTAAAGACAACAAAGGTGGAATGAATAACATCAGTGCCAACACTACTAACATAAATCAAAGTGAGAGTAATATAAGTAAAATTAATGGCTGGGAAAACAGCAACAGTAACGACTGCAACTATAGTAACCATGGCAACATCATATATGATCACAATCACAATCAACACCACAATGATGTCTATTGTCAAGCTGGCACCCACTCTTATCCCCACCACTTCATCCCTCTCCACCTCCTCCACACCTCCAATCAGTCTAGCTGCCGCCTGCACCTCCACCTTCACTGCCGCCCCCCCACTGCAGCAGGGCAATATAACCTCTCAGCATCAGTTTTTTCCGCCCCTCATCCTTCATCCGTGCTGCTTTCCACCGTCCTGCCTCTAGCCTTTACGGTGTATGAGCCGATCTGTGCCCTGCGGCCCTCTGGGAGCTGGACATCAGTAGTTTCAACACACACAGAATTTAGCCTCGAGGTTGTCAGCCACGGCAGTCGCATGGGATCAAGAATAATTTGGACTTTTAGTTTGGACGATGCTGTTGTGATGAACAGGACAACTGAGGAGTGGAAGATAAATGTACTTCTTGTATTAGCTGGGCACTATAATGTCACAGTTCAGGCCTTTAACCCAGTCAGCTGGGCCTCATTTCAAACACACATCCTGGTTCAAGATCTAGTGGGAGAGCTGGCATTGAGCATTCCCCACGTGATCAGAACAAATAGGAAACAGTCGATTTTATTCAGGGTTGGAGCGGGGACAGATATGACTGTCTCTCTGCTGGTGAATGCAACACTGCTATACAGAAACAGCAGCTATGCTACAGGTGAAGAGGCAATGGTGGTTTTGCGCTTCAACCGCACCGGTGCAGTTGTGGTTGAGCTTCAGGCTGAGAATCATATGTCTTCTCGGAACAAAAGCATGACAGCATATGTTGAGGGGAACAGGAAGCCGGCACCACAAGTCAGAGTTAAACCAAACTGGCAACCACCTACGAGTCAAAGTCTTGTTAGCAGCCTCAGTAATAACGGTAAGGATTTTTTTTTTTTCAAAAGTGTATCTGGTATCAGCATGGAAATGTTTTGATCGATGAGTATGGAAAATGTCTAGATCATGATTTGTTTGTGGTGGGGCTCATTTACCTCTTTCTTGAGGTGTCATAAAAAAACCCACAACAACACGTAGACCATGTGATATCTGTTTTTTCCTCAGCAGTGCGGGTATATGCAGAAAAGCAAGCTTATCCCACAAATACAGATATAACCTTCCTGGCTGTGGCTGATGTACCAGACCTTGTGGAGTTCATCTGGCATTTTGGAGACTCTGTATCAGCAAGAACCCCCTCAAGGACCATCACCAAAAGATACCAAAAACCTGGCTGGTATGACTCACTGATTTTTGTCAGTGATGTTGTGCTGTTCCTATGGCTGAAGTCATTCTACTGTCCATAACTGTCAAAAAATATGAATATCAAGATTTTCTCCTGTCTATATATTTTCAACAATGTCCATGATATCAGTTTCAGAGCTTGTGCATATGTATTAATAAAAAATCAAATCTCTTTTGGATGTAGCTTTGATGTGGTTGTCATCATGTCTGCTGGTCAGACTTCCATCACCTCTGAGGCGTTCCCACTGGTAGTCCAGAGAACGGTGAAGCTCAACAGGCTGGTCCACCAGGCCTCAGTCCTGCAGAATCAAACAGTGACAGTGAGTTGCCGGGTCAATGTTGGAACCAACCTCACCTTCCTCTGGAGTTTTGGAGATGGATCATCCAGAATGGGACAGAGCACAGAACAGCACGTCTTCTACAGGTGAAGCAGAGAGCTTGGCTTGATTTTCATAGTTCCTCCAGCAAAGTCAAATTTAAATACCTGATACTTTTGATATTTTCATATAATAATACTGAATTTTCTCTTTGTCTAATCTCAATTTGATGAACCTAAATAATAGATTTTAAAGTGAGGATTACTTGCATGTTATTTCAAATTAAATGCTTCTGTCTTAGTCAACTTTTTTTGTAATTGTTCTTTCATTTAAACCTTCATTATAATACTTGACTGTAATATGTATTTGTTTCTCTTGTGAACATTTATTGTATGTGTTTCTCTCTGCAGAACAGGAGAGTTCAGAATCGAAGTGACCGTGTTTAACTTGGTCAGCTCTGCCTCTCTGAGCAGCCACATCTTCGTTGTGGACCGTCCTTGTCAGCCTCCTCCTGTCAAAAATATGGGTCCCGTCAAAGTCCAGGTATATTATCAATGGCACTGTTACCTTAACCTTTACATGCAAGTAGATTAAAAAAATGTCCTCGTCTCCCTCTAGGTGCGGAGATACGAGGTTATCCACCTGGGGGTGACCTATGAGACAGAAATTCAATGTGACACATCAGGAGGCCTTCGATACTCCTGGACCCTGTTTGATTCTGCGGGCCAGATCTTCCATTTGCCTCTCACAAACACACAAAGACAGAGTCTTACACTGCAGAGCCATCTCTTGCACTATGACACCTACACTGCCATAGCCAGAGTAAGTAACTTAAAAACTGTCCAAATCCATGGCACTTATTCAAACTTCCCTAACATGAATTAACATTCCACCCCAACAGTTGACAGAAATGAGTGACAGTGGTTTGACACTGTGGCCGCTGTTTCTCTGCAGGTCCAGGTTGTTGGCAGCGTGGTATACAGTAACTACAGCGTGAGTGTTCAGGTGATGCCAAGCCCTCCCGTGGCTTTTATCCAGGGTGGCACCAATGTCTTCATCGACAACAGGAACGCCACAGTTACCCTGAGCGGGCAGAAATCTTACGACCCTGACTTTCCTGGGAATCCACTCAGGTAAAACAATGATCTGCACTAGAGTCTTTGATGGACATCACCCTGAGGCATGCTTTAAATGTTCTATTTACATTATTTATCATGAATGGCTGCTCCTGAGTAATTAGGAGCACCCACAGTAAGATTTCAAGGGGTGTTCCTGTCACCCTTCTGGCCCAGCCCCTACATCCCGCTCTGGTGAATCAGGTGTTGATCATTGACCTTGACATTGGCATGATCGTTTTTTTTAAAAACCTTGATTGAAGGTTGCTTGTAAGTTTACATCTTTTCTAATTTTTACAGCTACAGCTGGACATGTAAACCACTCAGCACCATCACCACCTCCTGTTTCAGCCAACACATTTCCACTTCATCCCCTGTGCTCACATTCCCCATGAGTCTCTTAAAACACTCCTTTGACCAGTTCCAACTCACGCTCACCATACACAGCGGAGCGCGTTCAGCCTCATCTGAGACCTTCCTCACAGTGATACCAAACCTGCTTCGGTGAGTGTTATAAAAACTAACTCTATCTCAGTCAAGTTTTTCAAGACTTGGAGAACAGTTGAAAATTAAATTGCTTTGAAAATGAATGATTCCACTTTAGGAAGGTGTCAGTGTATTGCCTTGACTGCCAAGGAGACCAAGTGAACTGGGATCAATCGTTCTCTGTCAGTGCCGTGTGCGAAGACTCTGATGTTTCTGCAGAAAATGTCCAGTACACCTGGAGTCTGTACTTGGTCAATGCCTCCTCCAGGCCTGTGCTACAAGGTAAAATGAGAATATTTTCATCCAGTTGAAGACTGGGCTCAGTGTAGTACAGATTTAAAAGACTGTTTGCATGATTAATAGTAGATTCCAAGTGAATTGCTGTGTGTTATCTTTTAGAAAAATACCTCCACTTAAATATATTCTGTTCTTTTCTAGTCCCTTTTTGTTACACAGTGGATATAGGTGCACCTTCCACAATCATCAAGGGTCCTGCTGTTTTCCCTCACACTCCCAGGACTTCCACCTTGCAGCCATCTGACACAGACGTTTCACCCACATACTTCCCCCGTACCATCCATGCCTCAACCCCTGTCCTGCCAACTGGGCTCACCTCTATAACTAGAGCCAGAAAACAAACTGTGGGCCCGTCTGACAGTAAACTATCATGGAAGAAGAGCAGAAACAGGTCAAACAATGCTGGTGTGTCCGAGCCCTCCACCATCCCATCTCCAGTCAGCATGACAAGAGCAGGATCAGGTTATACTCGTCAGCTGTGTAAAATGCTATGGAGCTGCTAGCTGCTGTTTAGTATATAAATATTTCATCAGTCAAAATCAAATATTGTCCAGACACTGGGTATTATGTATAGATTAAAGTGTTGACCATGTTTAAAAACAAACCCCAAAAGCATTTGAGTCCTGCACATGAGTCAGGAAAATTAGTATAATACTAAGCAAGCTCATAGTTACAGTAAAATGGACAGTTTATGAATTATTTAACAGCGTATCCCCTTTTATGTCCAGGAGAGGAGCCCTTTTATCATTCCCTGGGAAAGTTTGACCCTCCAGAGGATCACCCCTCCACTGAATACCCACCACAAACCCCTGACAACAGTGAAGCTCTACATTCAGAGCTCTTTGGCCAAAGCGACCGTATCAGTGAATTCACAGGTCATTCCGACTCCTCTGCTGAGTGGGAACTTTCTTTTCCTGTCCTGGAAGCTGGAGACGTGGGAGATCGACAAGGTGAGCTGAAAAACGAGTTTGTTTTTTTTTTAATCAGTCAGGAATGAAGAAATAAAAATTGAATGCTAAAATAAAAGGTGTTTTACGTAACAACGATGTCTGCTCAGGTAGAGGGAAGGCGGAGCTGCGTTTGCAACTAAACTGACGCAACCTGAGGGAGCGCTCGATCACGCGCAGTGATACGCCACCACACGATCCGGTGATGCGGTCCAATCAGGCACAATAGAAAACACACGCACTTGTCTCAAATATGGCGACCATGTGAGCAAACAATTACGAGTCAGCAGGCAGGAAGCAGTCGACGTAGCTTCCATTTCGAGTCGTGTTTGTGTCCAAATGATTAATATAAATACCATAAACCTTTTTGTTTCACTGTTTAGCTTTGGTCTCCGTAAACTCTCGGCGGAAATATGTAGCTCTTTAGCTGCTAAATGCTTCGCTGTGTTAACCAGCGGGTTGCCACTTGCTAGTTGTGCCGTTTGGTGTGGTTAGCATAAAGAAGGTTTGTCTGCTTTTTGCTAACGACTCGGTTGCAATACTAAAAAATAGTTGCTACCACGAGAGAACACTTAGACACTTTAACCGTTGTCTTTATTAATTTATTTATTTTCAGTTTTAACTAAATAAGTTTATGGCCAGTGTGTGGAAAAAGTTTCTTTTCCGACCTGCACCAAATAACGTGCTAACTATGTGCTAGCTTTATGTGTTGTGCTTTTAAAAAAACCCTTTAATTCGGTGGGCCTTTTATTTTAAATGCTCAGCCTATTATTTACTTGACTGGTTTTACTTAGTCTATTGACTTAATTTTATCGGTGTTGGTGTTTGTTGCTCATGCTTTTATTTGGATTCCAATTTTTTTATGTTTTGCTCTTTATCTTACAGCACATTACCTTGTTAAGAAAGGTGCTACATAAATACACATTATGTTCATTTCCTTATCTACTGCTAAGAGTAGCTTCTTATGTTTACATATGCAGTCTGTGCAAATTATCATGGTGTGACTCTGCTGTTGTAGATCGTGATTATGATGTTCCCTTCCCAAGTGCGCAGGAGGGAGACCCAGAGCTTTCAGCAGGAAGACCTACAGGTACAGTACATACCTTTTGATTGCTACTGTGATGATTACTAGGGTGAGAGGTAGTCCATTGTACCCCTGTGTTTTCCCCAGGTGTTGATGGTGAGTCCTTCAGTCCAGGAGATGACTCATTGTTTGAGACAGCAGAACATGACGACGAGGGGAGTAATCTGGTGGTTTCTAGACCCTCTGTGGTGATCCGGGAGCCAAGTTTGCTCGATTTGCCCCGAGACCCGGTAGACAGAGGCCTTTTTGAGTCCTACACTTACACAGGTACAGTACCGAGGAAACTCTACACACGGTTATTCTCCCTTCCACTCTATATCTGTCTGTAGTCATTTGTTTCTCCATTTCCATCTTTTTAGGAATTTCCTCCTCCCTACTCAGTTTCAGACCCTTCAGTCTGAAGCCAGGGAGCATGTACATGCTAGAGGTCACTGCCAGTAAGTTTCTCAGCATTTATTTTTCTAATGAAAATTGAAGAATATGATCTGGTTCGTAATCTGATTCTTTTTACTTGTTGTGCTCAGAATCCCATCACAGTTTTCTCGGACGCACTCAGCTATTCTTAAAAACCAAGCCTGCTCCGAAGGGCATGATGTGCCAGGTGCAGCCGGTCAAAGGGATGGAGTTACACACACACTTCAGCATCTTCTGCACCTCAGGGAAAGAGGTATCTCCTGTCTCAGACAACTGCACACAGACATACACAAAGATCATAATGAGCAAACACTCATTCTTCTCACTAAAAAGAAAAGCTTGAAAGGTTCCAAATCAGAAAAAAAGACCTCACTTGGTGGTTTTGACATTTTGTCACTCATTTTATTGTTGTGTATGCTTGATGTTGCGAGTGCATGCTAACATGTTGTGATATTTCTGTTATAATTGAAAATAATCCTATTTGATATCAATGTAATTGTTTGCGTGTGTGTTTTTTTTTTTTTTTATGCTGAAGGATTTACAGTATGAGCACAGCTTCAGTGTAGGAGGCAGACCCCCCAGGGTGCTGTACCAAGGAAGAGATTTCCAGTATTACTTCAGCCTTCCTTCAGGTGACCCTAGTGATGATTATAAAGGTAAGCAAAAACACTCATTTACAACTGTTAAAGTACACAAAGATACATTATTGTGACATTTTATGGCAGAGATTTCCTGTTAGCTGAAGTTATTGTTGTTTCCATAGTAACTATTTACACTGAGGTCCGAAGCAGCACTTTTGGGACAGCCACTAAACCCTGTCCTGTCACCATCCAAGTCCAGCCAAGCTTCCTCAGAGATGCAGCTTCCTCACATGATCCTGATCTGGAGCTGTAAGACTCGCCAGTCACCATGTCATTACATAACTGAGTGTCACTTTTTAATGTATACTCTTTATAAAAGCTTTGTTGCCATAACCGTTGTTGCATTAGCAACTCTTTCTTTCCAGTTCAGCATCAGGTCTGAGGAACCTGTCCGCTCTGGTGCAGCTGGGGAACAGTAGGGAGATTCGTAACTACATCAGTCTCCTCTCCAGCATACTGAACAGACTTAGCCTGGACCCCAAGGCCAACGCACATGCGCAGACACACATGCGCAGTGTGCTCATTTGCACGGTGTGTGAGCTGGAGAGCAGTGGACAGGTACACGCACATAGGCCTCTCTCATCTCTCAGTCACACAGGCAGTTTTCAGTTATCGTGTGCATGCTTTATAAAATTTTACTAACAATTTAATCCATAGGCATCAATGATGGACAGCATCAGCACTCTGAAAGACCTTTTACAAGTATCAAATCAGGTTGGTGGAAGGTTATCTCTGTGCATGGTCAGAGAAGCACTAATAGAAAGAAAGATGAGGCATATTTTGTTTACATACTTGCTCTACGCTTTTTAAGGTAACATTAGCAAGTGCCAGACGAGTGACAGGTCACATTCAGGCCATCCAAGATCTGTTTCTGAAGTCCAGTGCTCCAGTCCGGTATCTTGTGGACTGCAAGACCCTCCACACACTGGTTGCCCTGCTTTCATACACCCTGCAGGCTGCTGTCACAAACCGTGACTTCACAGCCAAAACGCCTGACATGGATAATATTTCACAGCCATTGGAATCAAACTTGCCCAAAAACATGAGAAACACAATTTCTTCTCCTGCTGGCTTCAAACCACCTTCATGCACTGATCATCACATCAAGCAGGGAGGATCAATTTCAACAAAGATGGCACAGCTTGTACTTGATATTCTGCAGACTATGTCAGACCTGGTGCTGGTGAGAGAAAACAAACGTGTTTGTGCATGATAACAATTCTCCCCGTGCATACTTTTTTGTGCCTCCATTTATCACTCTACTGATAGTGATTCTCTTTTTTTTTTTCCAGAAGCATATTTTGTTCCACAAGGTCAAGGAGCACAGAGTCAGCACAGATCTCATCACCTTGTACGCCACATACCAAAACGAAACCTCCACGTTCATCAGAAGTGGCTCAGCGACCGTCTACATGCCCGCTTCTTTTATCCAGGTTCTGTTTGTGCGTCACAGTGGAGATGCTGAGCGTGAGCGGCGTCTACCATGCATGTTCAGTGTAATGACAGAGCTCGCCCACAGCCCTTATTCCTGCGCCCAGTATCCTACACAGGTGAGAGAGCAGCTGATATGTGGACCTTCAGTGATTCAAAGGCAAGGCATTGCTCTTATTTCCTCTGATCATTTCCAGTCCATTGGACCAGTGGTTGACCTGAGTATGTACGACTGCAGCGAGGGAAGAAAGATCCCTATTCGTTCCCTCATTCAGCCAATCACTGTCGAGCTGCAACATCCACCAAGAAACGTATGTTACTTTCTCTCTCTGCTTGCAGAAAATTAAGCTACCCTGTGGCGTTTTCTTGAAACCGGGGTTTTAATTGCATTTAGCCTTTATGAAAAGTATTGTCTGCATCCTTGAGGTCTAGCAAATGTGCTGAATGCATTTCCTTCCTGCTTATCTCATAACGTCGAGCTTGTATGCATTACATGTAATCACCTCTTTACTGTAGAGGAGCAGGGTACGTGAGTACGTCCTCGGCACACAGGTCAACTACCACAGCTTCAACATTACACAGGGCCACTTGCAGCAGGCCATCCAGCTGAGCGTGACATTCACACCTCTGCCTAACAAGGGGTTTCCCGTCATGCTGCTCTTCAGGTAGGCCTGTAGTAGTTGGGGTTGTGGTTTTGCAGCTATCATCATCCGATGGTAAGACCAACATCAGATAACCGTATAAGAGTTTTTCAGTGAAACGAAAAAATGTGACACCAAACCAAGGAGTTTTGTTGTGGCAGGATGTTTGAGAGGCCGACACCCAGCATGCACCATTTGCACAGAATACACTACTGGGAGAGCAACATCGTACGCATCACTCTGCCCCCATCCTACTTAAACGGTAAAACTTTCTTGGTTGCATTTATTAGTTTTTAGTTACTGAGAAGATGCTCGTTCGGTGTAATAAGTGTCAGACAAATTTCACAGCTATTTTCGATAACTGTAAAGAAAACTCTAACATTTCTAGCTGCAGGGGTTGGTCACTTGGCGCTGCTGAATGCTGATTTTGGAAAAGCTCCCAGACACAAGCACCTGAGCGAACAGATCAGCTACAGTCTCGCAGTGATCAGCAGCCAGTGCTTGTCCTGGGACAGCCACCAGGGGGCCTGGACAAATCAGGGCTGCAGGACACAGCAAGCAGACACAACTGCCGCTGTCAACTGCAGGTAAGGCAAGGATTAAGTGACATGAACCTGAGACCTTCACAGAGATAAACATCCACACTGACGTAGTTGAAAGAACAGGAACCTTGTGATTAATAGCTTGCATTAATCATTTCTCGCTTGCTGGTATTTGTTGTTGCTCTCAGTTGTCACCAGTTGAGGCCGCTAACCGTGGCGCAGCACCAGATCCAGAGCAGCCACGATGCAGCTGATTTGGACCCGTTCTTAAGGTGACATCATCCTCTTGAGGCTTGTATGACATTAACAAAATAGACAGAAAACAGATGAGATTTTTTTTCCCTTTTTTAAAAACTTGAGTTTACTGCAGTTAAGAACTAACTGACAAGCAGATATTGAATCTCCCTTCACTTTGCTTGTTATTGTCTGCAGTTTTGAGGCCCTTTTTAATGAGAATGAGTTTAACATCCTCTGTGCGTCCTCTCCCTTCACTCTCCAACACTCTCTCCTCAGTGTATCCCGTAATCTTACTGTGCTGGCTGTACTGGTGCTGTGCGTGTGCCTGTATGTCCCGGGGCTGATGGTGTGTAGGAGAACCGATGACATGTCTGAGAATAATCGACAAGTCCACTATCTCCCTGACAACTCTCCATCGGATCCACATCTTTATGCTGTAGCCATCAGCACTGGTCTCTGCTCAGCAGCCAATATGAGCGCAAAGGCAAGGCTGTCATTTGTTCAAAACATTCATCCTGAAGGCTGACCAGACAAGGATCATTTTTATGTCCTGCTTTAATTGCCTATCTGACCTTTTTATGGTGTCTTTAACAAATTGTAAATAAAATGCATATGAAAGATCCTATAGAAATAATATCGGCTAAATTATTAATGGGCAGAATTTTATGGTTTCGTTTTTTTCAGTGTGTGTATTGGTTGGTTTCCCGCATTTAGGTTAAACAAAGCTATAAAAGCCTGCTTTATCTGGCCCTGTCACTCTCTGCATGTTTGTCAGGTTTACATAGTGCTGTATGGAGAAGATGGGTTCTCACACACAAGAGAACTACAAGTCCCAGGGAGCACTCTGTTCAGGAGGAACGCTCAAGACACATTTATACTCAGGTGATGTAGAGTCCAAAATTTCCAAATCCTTCCAAATTTTTTTGCAGGGTTTTAGCCAAAGTCAACACACAGCAGGCTACACACTTTACTACTTAATGCTACACAATATTTATGAGGATTGATAAGGTTAAATTCAGTATACTCATTTCTAAACATCTACTTGAATTTACTCCTTGACACCACAGCACAGCAGACAGCCTGGGCCCAGTGTGGGGAGTTCACATCTGGCATGACTGCTCTGGACCATCCCCGAGCTGGTACCTCAAATACGTGGAGGTGTCTGAGGTGAGAACCACACGTTGTTTTTTTTTTGTGATTGTGCCCTTTGCTCATACTATCAAGAAAGTTTGTCTTCTACTTGTGATTCAGGTGAGAAGCGGGCATGCGAAAGGACGCGCTCGGCTGTTCATCGGTCAGTGCTGGCTGGCCGTGAACAAAGGCGACGGTCAGGTGGAGCGAATGTTGCGCGTGTGCACTCATGGAATCGGCTTTGCTAAGGTACATCTGAACATTTAGTTAACAAAAAAAATCTTATGCTCTACTTTCATGTGACTGTCGGTTTCCACCTTTACGCTTGCAGTTGTTTGGTTTTAAGCTATTTGACTACATGGCCGACTTCCACATGTGGATGTCCGTGTACAGCTGCCCCTGCCCTAACTTGTTCACGCACACTCAAAGACTCGGCGTGTGCCTGCTGCTGCTGTTGGGGTACGCATGCGTCAACACAGCAATCATATCACAAATGGACGATCAGGTGGGTTGATAAGACCTTTAAAGTTTGACATGTGCTGCATGACGAAAAACACGTTAACCCTACAGCTGTGGTTTCTCTATCCCTTGTTTGCAGTTGCCGTTCGAGTTTGGTATTCTCGATGTATCAGCTGTCTCTGTGTCAACAGGAGTGTTAAGTGTGGTGACGGTGTTGCCCGGGGCAACAATGATATCTATTCTTTTCGACTGCATGAGGTAAAGCTGACAAAGTCAGGAGTCCATCGTGCAAAGAGCAGAGAGGCTGAAAAGGGATATCTTGAAGGTGAGGTTTGGACTTGCATAGAATGAGTTGAGCTTTTTCCCCTCCGTTCTGATGTTTGATATGAACATTAACCGAAGCTCCTCATCTGTATCTGCGTCATTTTGTGCACTATGCTGCTGCTGCTTGTTTGGCTGATTGAATGGTTACCCAGGTATAAAGGTCTAGTAATGTGCTTAGTGAATGTAAATTACTTTTGGGCCATGGGGTTCTCCACTTTATTGCAAATTTTTATCTGTTGTTTTTGCACTTATCCATTCTTGTTTCCACACTCCCCTTATTTTATTGTTGTCTTGTCTCCACACAGAGACCCTTTCAGTAAAGCGACCATGTATTCCATCTCTCTTGGAACAGTCTTATGCAGTGGATACCGGACGCCTGGAGGAAGAAATACCAGGTTACAATTAGAGCATCCATCTTTTTTCTGTTAACTCTATTTCTGTCCCTTTCTTGCTCTTTATTTTCAAAGCCTTTTCCACCCCTTTCTGACCCATCTTTTTGTGTTGTAGAGCACAGACCCGCTTTCAGCATCCACTACGATTCTGGAAAATAAAGACACAGATAAGGAACCTGTAATCCAACCAGATACGATCATAAGAAACAAGGATGATGTAGCCAACGAGAGCAATACGGGACCAGTGTTTCAGAATTTGTTGCTGATTTCAGAGAGGAAAAATGTTGATCAAGTAACTCTGAGAAAAGGGTTTGATGTGTCAAGTGAAACTAGCAGGTTTGATGAAACCCAGAAAGATCTTTTGTCCAGTTTGGGTGATGAAAATCAAGTCATTCAGAAAGGGAAAGATTCTCAGGGAAAAGGTTCTTTGAACTGTGATTTTGAGGAAGGCAGCCATCGCCAGGCAACACCTGGTCATGGCAGTGGCTACAAGGTGTCTGGCAAACTGAAAGGGAGAAAAGTTGGACCAACATCGCAGTGGTGTCGCTACTTGGCCTGGGCCCTCTGTCTGCTGTCATCTGTTTCCTGCCTGGTCCTCTCTGCAGTGTTGGGAATGAGGTAGTGATAAAGTGATGGTGTTAAATGGATGTTAACTGATACTGAATTTTGTTTGACATTTGTGACTGTCTGTCAGATTCAGCAGCAGCAAAGTTTTGCTTTGGATACACTCTGTTTTCTTCGCCTTAATATCTTGCATCTTCCTCATCCAGCCAGCAACGGTAAATTTATACCTACCTTTTTTGTTTGCGTGCTGTATAAATTAAAATGACCAACAAAATAAGTAATGTAAGGCTTTAATAGACTTTCTGTTCTTTACTTTGGATATATTGTTTTTCTTTTTCATTTCCAGATACTTACTGTGGCAGTGATTGTTGCCTTTTGGTACAGGAAAAGACCAGACTTTTATACTTTCTCCCGCATAAAAGAGTTGAAGATAGAAGCTTCAAAACTATGCAGCCACAATGATGCTAACCAACCAGAAGAGCACTTCAGGCCATCTGCCTTCCCTCAGGAAAGATTCTCATACCTTGAAAAGGTGAGCGCCAGAATCTTTCTTTTCAACTGTTGTGTTCTTGTCTGTTAAAACATCGAGTCAGTTATTTTGTGATTGACAGCTTGCAGCTCGTCGGCGAGCTCGTTACCTGCGCCTTGTTCACCCACCTACTCCAGCAGAGCTGAGGAAAAGTCGTGGGAGGAAAAGAAGGGAGACTCTTATCCATAACACCCTCAGGTGTGTCAGGCTGTCTGTGTGTACACGCACCTGCTTGCATACGTTTATAAAGATGCTTCCATAATCAGCGCTTTTTCTTTGTGATCCAGGGATTTGTCTGTCTGTGCCTCCATGGTTTTCTTGATGCTGTGTGTAATGTACAGCAGTTCATTCAGTGACCATTATCAGCTCAATAAAGCTGTCAGAAAGCAGTTTATAAGGTAAGCCATGCATACACATGCTCTCTCTCTTGTCATTTTAAATAAAAACACTCCAAGCACCCCAGAATCATGTTTTATCTTTCAACAGGGATGATCATGGGAATTTTATGTCCATACAAAAGCATGAGGACTGGTGGAAGTGGGCACAGACTGGTCTGCTAAATGTGCTGTACAAGAACGCATCGGCCAAAACACAGGTAAGCTATTACTGAAGGCTCAAAGAGAATCAAGTTCAGTGCATCTGAAGCAGGCTGGTGACAGTTCTGGTCTCATCCTGAAAATGTGAAAATAATTTACCCCGACTACGCGTTCAAATCTCTTTGATCCATTACAAATGTCTCGTTGTAGAAAGATCATACTCCATGTTTAATTATAAAGCCGAACCAAAGAAATCTTTCACAACTTGGGAGTTTGTCTTTCAGCTGTCGCACATCTTGGTTGGAGAGCCAATCCTGTGGAAGATGGAGGCATCCAGCTCTGTCCAGGACGAGGCAAGGAACAAAAGGACAAAATTGTGCCCTTACAGTTAATGGAAAAAAAACATTGTATACTGTTGGATTCAAAATTCAATTTACGTAATCCATCTGAAATGGCAAGAATCTAAGAAGCAACTAAATCTTTCTTCAGTGGCTCAGTTTTTTTTTTATCAATGTTAATTTCATAAATAATCGACAAGATGCTATATACTGTATTTTACGTGACATTCCTCACACAGTATGTCATCATACTGTTCCGTTTGAGACTTAACCCCCTCCCAGAAAGGTCGGGTTCCACCTATTTCAGTGTAGATGATTCAAAAGGCAGATTCAATTTAATACAAAGTATTTAATAATAAAATCCCAGACAGGTGTTGTATGTTTTAATGAAGGTGAATGATGTACGTTCTTGTGACATTAACGCACAACGAGGATTTCTTCGATTTGATATGTTGGACTGATTATGTGTGTTTTTGTGTGTGAATTCTCAGGTCCCCATTGTGACTGTACCAGAGTGTCTTCGCATATTCTTGTCGTGGAACAGCACGTCTGCTTACCCACGCTCCACTGTCACGGTTCCCACAGCAACACCCCCAAGGACAGGTGGTCAGCTGGGCTGCTACTCAGGACCGTGTACAACAGTTGGCTTAGGCCACACAAAGTGAGAGTTGCACAGGAACTCACATGGGGGAAACAGTTATGAGTTTTTCTGAAGTAAGAGGATCAGGTGTGGTTCATGTCTCTGATTATCAGTATCTTCATCAGGTCTGATGCCGCATCCAAACTGAATCTCCTGCGATCGGGTGGCTGGTTGGGCAGACGTACAGTGGCCCTGAAGGTCCAGTTCACCTTGTTCAGCCCTGCACCCAGCTTGTTCACCACTGTGACCCTGCTCGCTGAGCAGAGCACTACCAATGTCCTCTTGCCCTCATCCAAAGTCCAGTCAGTTAGGCTGTATCACACTCCTACTGTTTGGGACTATGTCATTATGGTGTGCCAGGTACAACGCTCCATTACCTTTTTTAAATCTAAAAAAAAAAAAACCCCAACTTGACTTTTACACCACGCAGCAGCTGAGAAAGCAAAATGTTCAAGTGAAAATTACACAACAGAATAGTCAGGATTCCATTGATTTTTGAAACAAAAAAACAAACACTATTGCATAGTATTCTAACTAGCACCTTACATTTTGTGCACATCTCAGACAATGACATTTTAGGTGACTTTCTGTCAAATGTCTGAGATTCTCATGTTTTCTTTTGCCCCCTTCCAGCTCCTCTTCCTCCTCTTGTCTCTGCTACAACTCTGTCATCAAGTGTACATCATGGGGCAGCAAGGGCTAATGGGATACTGGAGTGCACCCTGCAACTGGCTGGAAGTGAGTGAGAAAAGACACAGGCCCAAAAAATAAAATAATTGCAACATAATTACCAAAAAGACTAAGACACACACAGCTGGAACACACACAGGTATGTACACAAATCAGCCATGCACCGCAAACAAGTTCACAGTGACCTAGCTGAAAGGGTAAAGTAACCTGCAGCTCTTAAACTAACATACCTGTGAAGTAAAACACACAAGTACTTGAAGGTCAGCGTTTTCAGCAGGGTTTTTAATACGGAGTATAAAGTGTGCCTGATAGTACGCCACTGCTGTAGAAAGGTACCTCACTTTCTCTTTGTCTCTTTTGCAGGCCACTCTCCTGATAGTAACTCTGGTCTACTATGTTTATTACATCTGTCACTCCACTATTATCATGGATGTTGTGGAGCGGCTGCAGAGACATGAAGGACACGTGGATGTCAGCTTCTTGGCTGGCACGGAACAAGTGAGAGAAAGACACAAAAGAAAGCAGGGAAAGGAGGAGATAAAGAAAACCAAATATTTAATGATGGCAAAGCATTTCCCTGGCCATCCTGCTTTAATTTATTACCTTACCTTCCTTTTGAAAAGTGAAAGGGCCCATCTTTAATGAGATGTGTAGTTTACTGGCAGAATAGATTTTCACATTTGACAGTATGTTGGAGTAAATTTGAAGTCACAAGCAGACGCGAGGTTTGTTTCAGCTAAAACACACCCTTGTTGGATATTGAGGAAGAACCCCAACATTTGAGGATGAGAGATCAAAATGTGGGAATTAAAGAGATCAGCCGCGCTCATCAGTGATAAATATCTCTGCAGGATGTTCGTACTCTGCGTGGTGCTACATTCTTCCTTCTCGCAGTGAAGTGTGTGACTGTGTTGAGGGTGAACAGGACCTTGGCTTCCTCTGCTACACTCTTCACCCGCTCCCTCTCCAGCCTCTTCTTGCCAATGGTAAACACAAAGGGCAGCAACACAAGTTATTGAAGGTGTTCGTTCCAAACACTTGAACATGTCATTGTTTGTAGCCTCATTCACTGGCCCATCTTACTCGGCTTAGAATCATTGCAGGCAACACATTTCTGTATGAAAACCGAATGCGTTGATTTTCATCATCTTCCAAAGCAATCCTCTTTGATCTGTTTTGCATTGTTATTTTTCTAAAAAATGTCAAGCTATTATGATTTCTAAATTGTGGATTTTATTAGAAACTAGTGTGAAGCTTGCTCCAAAGTCACACTCAAAATTTGCACCTTCGACTTTTCTAGATTTCAGGTCTGATCCTGCTGGTGGCGCTGTCCTGCGCAGGGAATCTTCTGTTTTCGCAAAGCTCCCAGACATTCAGCACCATTCCGCGCTCCCTTCAGACTCTGCTCTGTCACTGTTGGGGTCTCAGTCCTGCCAGGAATCTCCTCATCTCTGGATGTGGTTTCCTTTATTATGGAGCTCTCTGTCTGTCTTCCACTGGCGTGTGGACAGCGGTGGTATGCATTAAGTTTCGTTTGAAGGAACATCTGTAAGAGTCCAGATCATTATGTCCTAACAGTAATCTGTTTTATAGGTGATTGGTGTGGTGTCCTCACTGGTCAGAAGTGCCAAAAGATCTCAGAGCAGCAGGGACGTCTTCTCTGTAGCAGAGTTAGCCGGCTACGTCAATCGTAAGATTACCGAGTTCTCTGGCCGGTGTGAACCGACATGGATTGATGACGGTGTGGAAGGAAGAAGGGTGAGGAAAAAGTTACAGTGGCCTTGAAACAGCAGTTTATTGTTCTTTTACAATTCATTTTGCGGACTATTTAAGTAACTGTGTAGCATTTTGAATATCTGCAGTAAATACTATACTACTAGTCAGACTGCCTTGGTGTACTGTAAACAGACACAACTGTGGTTAGGGGTTGTGATAGACTATTTGCAAACACAATGCCGAAGTACTCCAAGTGGGTTTTTTTTTTAAACTGCATTTCCCAAAAATCCTGTTGATTCTTGGTTTCCAGACTTACTACCTTGAGGAGTTTGAAAGCTTGGTGGATGAGCTGTTATTCAAACTTGATGCCCTCTCCAACTGCCTGCACCACACTCTGCCCCCGAAAGGAAATCACTGTATGGAGTAAGGAGAGTCCCATAACCTCACCCACACAGGAGTCTTCCAATATTGATATACAGGTGAGCCAGGCTTGTGACAAACATGCAGAAAAGGCACACAAACATGCATGTAATGTTTGCACCCATATGTGCACGCTTATCTTCTAGAAAACCAATGTTGTTTGGACGTTTTGTGCATCTGTTGCAGAACTTTGCAAAAGTACAAATGACAGAAGAGAAAATGAATGATCACATAGATGTCAATGGCCATGGAGAAACCCTAACTGCATCTCACCTGATGAGGTAATACAATTTTAGTATCTACTTAGGCTGCAGATCATTGTTAAAGCAAATATCAAATTACAAAATTATGGTAATTCCTCTTTTTTTTCTCTGTATGACACTGCATTACTAGGTTCACTCATGAACTCAAGATACTGCAGTTCCTGCAGCAGAGAGACCAACGGAGAAACAATCCCTCCAGAGAAATTGTTTTGACATCCGGAAAAAGAGCTCAAGGAACTTCAAACGACTGTGAGCTCCAGACTTATGTAAGGGGCCAAAACCGCCTGTCCCTCCCAGATCCAGCATCGCTCATTAGGATTTGGACAGAAGATGTCCTGGAGAAGCAAACCGATCAACAGATTACAACAAATGACTGTTACAGGTTATGTCAAACTCAGGCCCCTCACACAGAGGTGGTGGTGGTGGAGGTTCTGGTACATCAGGAGCCTGGAAGTACAGACACAGGTAAACAGGAGGGCCCCTGTGGAGAACAAAAGTCAGGCTGGGAGACTGCAACCAATAGAAAAAAGTCTCAGAAGACTGCACTGTAACAGTTTATCTTTTCCTAAAATATCCAACATAGAATCCATTGAAGATTAATGGACAATTTAATCATTTACAAATCAAAAGTAGGCCTTTTGTCATCCATAAATGAATTTTATATTTTGAGCTTGATGTGAGAAAATCAATACATTTGTTGTGGTTTTTTGTCAGTAAGGTTTGAAAAAACTTCAGTAATGAATAGTAGAAAGTTATAAATGTTTTTTTTCCCCACTGTCACTGAGTTTGAGGTCAAGGTGAAGAAGTCCGAGCGGTTAAATTATAATGTAAGATGATAATAAATGAAGTGAGGACATGAGATATAGTCTGTGTAACCCACTGGCCCATAAACATAGAGCCATCCTTGCTTCCAAGCGCAAAAAGTCTCACCGGGAAGTGGCCAATAACGTCCTCCAACGTATCAAACTGAGGAATTGAGTGGCGACTCGTAATTGGAGGACAGCCGAAGATGTGAACCAATCACACCGTGGCAAGTCAGACAAGTTCCAGGCGAAGGAGGCGGTGTGCCTGAGTGCAGAAGTGATTAGTTTGTATGAAAGCACGAGTCGGAGGTGCTAACAGCCACATATCAGTATTGATCCGGGACAGCGGGTCTGTGCAGCCGAAGGAGTTTTGATGACATTCATCAGCGTTATTTGCTAAGTTAATTAACCGGCTAATTTTCCGGGGAAGCACCTCGTTTATCTCGGAGCCACATCGTCCGTGGACAATGAGGAAGGTCGCTCTGCTGCTGATTGTGCTGCTTGGCGTTGCACATTTTGCAACTGTCAGCAGATGCGAAGATGGTAAGTCTGAGCCGTTTTACAACCCACTTTAACTCGTGCAACTCGGGTGAGCTATTCAGGATAAAGCCACATTGCAGCTGTTGTGTGTTTCCTGTAAGTGCTATTTATGCATACTAGCTACCTAAGTTACTGGAGAGACCATGCTAGTCCTGTTAGCACGTTGGCTAACTGGACGGATCAGTAAATGTCAACAGTACTGTCACACACACAAATACGCAATCCACTGCCTCCTGAGTGGTAGAATGATAAGATCAATTCACAAACATGAATTCCGTTAGTCCTGTTAAGCATTTTCGTTGTATAGCAGCATAATTGTGCGAGCAAATCCTTAGGCTACTTACACAGGCTATGGCCACACCTGCCCTCTATTAACTTGGTAATTAGAAATCAATAATGGCAGTGACACTTTGTCCAGGCTTTTCTCCTGCCGAAATCATCCTGTAACAAGTTCTCGTTTGGCCCGTAAGATGTTACAGAGGAGAAGGAGGGGGCTGATGAAGAGGACAGTGATGACGATGAGGAGGATGAGGATGAAGATGACACCGAGGTGAAGGAGGAGAACGGGGTGCTGATTCTCACTGACAACAATTACGCCACTTTCATGGAGGGGAAGGACACAGTTTTGGTTGAGTTTTACGCACCATGGTATGTTTGCTCTTTCGCCATAACCATGCTGCCCTTCATTCAGTGCAGTTAATTTTAAACTCGGTTACAGTAAATATGGTGGGAACTAACTTAATAAAATCCACGGAGATGTTGAATTTTGAGTTGTCATAATGTAGTGCAGAACAGCAAGCGAAACTGAGAACTTTTTGAAGCATTTCAGTATGCAAATTTTACAGCAGGTCTCTTCCTGTTCACATCCTTGCCAAACCTCCAATATTTCCGTGTTTCTTGTTTATCCTCTTAGGTGTGGCCACTGCAAACAGTTTGCCCCCGAGTATGAAAAAATTGCCCAGACTCTCAAGGAGTACGACCCTCCAGTTCCTGTGGCAAAAGTCGATGCGACAGTTGCCACTGAGTTAGCGAGCAAGTTCGACGTGTCGGGCTATCCCACCATCAAGATCATTAAGAAGGGGGAGCCCGTGGACTACGACGGAGAGAGGACACAGAAAGGTAAGGTAACAGTTCATTCAGATTGAGCATCTTCAAAACCATAAAACTTAACCAAAACGTGTAATCTTAAAAATAAATTGGTGTTAATACGGTGAATGTCTTGTCTGTTCCAGCCATTGTGGAACGGGTGAAAGAGGTGGCTCAGCCGGATTGGAAGCCCCCTCCCGAGGCAACGCTGGTGCTGACCAAAGACAACTTTGATGAGACTGTCAACAATGCAGACATCATCCTTGTAGAGTTCTACGCCCCATGGTCAGTCGGCACACTGCCGGTTATGAAATGCAGATGGTTTAATTGTTACTGTAAAAGTCAAATTTGTTGTCTTAGAAGTGACAGCCACACCCTTGGGGATGATAGTTGAGCTGCTCGACAGCGGCTCTCGAGACTAATAAAATGCTCCCCATGGTTTTTCCTGTCGTAACGACCACCAGGTGCGGACACTGCAAGCGTTTGGCTCCAGAGTACGAAAAGGCCGCCAAGGAGTTGAGCCAGCGCTCTCCTCCCATTCCTCTGGCCAAGGTAGATGCCACTGTGGAGGACGACATTGCCACACGGTTTGGGGTCACGGGCTATCCCACCCTCAAGATCTTCAGGAAGGGCAAGGTGTTTGACTACAACGGCCCCAGAGAGAAGCATGGTGGGTCACAGACCATGCTATGCCTACCTTTTTTTTTTTTTTTTTTTTGCTGTTTTTCATGTGTATGCTAAGGTTTGCATGCACGTGGGTGCTGTGTGTACACACTTTATTTCAGTTTGTCCCTCTTTCCCTTCCTCTGCAGGCATCGTTGACCACATGGGTGAGCAAGCGGGGCCTCCCTCCAAACAGGTCCAGGCTATAAAACAGGTGCAGGAGCTCATGAAGGATGGCGACGACGCCGTCATCGTCGGTGTGTTCTCCAGCGAACAGGATACAGCCTTTGAGATCTACATCGAGGCTTGTAAGTAGCTCCAACATGAGTTGGGATATACAGTAATCTGCACGATATTATGTTTACTTTATGTTTTGCAATTACTGGTCACTAAGACACAAGCAGCCATATGGTTATTGTTCTTTTTGATGATGCAGTGTGTGTGTGTGTGTGTGTGTGTGTGTGTGTGGGCAATGTGTCACAGTCAACATTCAGCCACCTTTTTTTATTTTACTGTCAAACTTTCACACTCATTCTTCAAATGTCAAATCAAATAAACCCATGGGTGGTGTTCTCACGTTTGCTCGTCCTTCCTGGCAGGCAACGCACTGAGGGAAGACTTCACCTTCCGTCACTCCTTCAGCACTGAAGTGGCCAAACATCTCAAGGCGTCACCCGGTCAAGTTGTCATTGTTCACCCTGAAAAGTTCCGCTCAAAGTATGAGCCAGCATCGCACACGCTTGCAATGAAGGTACGGTCATGTTTTTTTTAAATTTTAGTGTGTTCTTTGTGTGTGTGTTTGTTTTTTAACCATCTGAATTTGAATTGGTTTCACTGGGTATGAAACTCAGACTGGCTTTCTTGCCATTTGAATAGTACAGTGTAAAAATTTACTCAGCTATAGGTTTCACTCAACAGACATTTTTTTTACTTTGTGTACTTTTTGTTTCTTAAGTGCTGCTTAATCCAAAAAAAAGGAAAAGTAAAAAAAAGACATTTGAACAACTCCTTTTGTTGCATAGGATTCTACATCGGTGTCAGAAGTACAGGATTTCTTCAAAAAGCACATGATTCCTCTGGTGGGACACAGAAAACCAAGCAACGATGCAAAGCGCTACACCAAGCGACCCCTGGTGGTTGTGTATTATGGAGTTGACTTCAGCTTTGACTACAGGATAGGTGAGACTGTTTAATGCCTTTTTTTTTTAATTTGGATGGACTGAACCAGCTGATGTATTTGTTGAAATATTACAGTATTGTTATAGAACAAATTACATCTGTTTACTGCTGGTTCTGTGTGTTAAGTTTTGGCTTTAAGGGCACGTTTACACCACACAGAAAAACTCCTGTGTAGACAACTGAAATGCTTTCATAGTAAAGCTCTCTAACTTCACTACTAATTAATTTTTAGCCACTCAGTTCTGGAGGTCCAAGGTGCTGGAGGTGGCCAAAGACTTCCCAGAGTACACATTCGCCATTGCTGACGAGGAGGACTACGCAGAGGAGCTGAAGAGCCTGGGGCTGAGTGAGAGCGGGGAGGAGGTCAATGTGGGAATTCTGGCAGAGGGAGGCAAAAAGTTCGCCATGGAGCCTGAGGAGTTGGACTCTGAGGTGCTGCAAGACTTTGTTCTGGCCTTTAAGAAAGGTGAGTGTGTGTTTGTTTTTTCTTGATGCAGTGATATGAATTCGATCATGTCCAGGTCTTTTGCTCATCAAGTTTTACGCAGTTATGTATTACATAATATGACAACAACAGACAATATTCCTAAATTTGATCCATTGCAATCTTTTCTCTCTTGGATTGGAATACACACTACTTCATTCTTTTCTCCACAGGAAAGCTCAAACCCATCATCAAGTCCCAGCCAGTGCCAAAGAACAACAAAGGACCAGTTAAGGTTGTGGTGGGAAAAACTTTTGACGAGATCGTCATGGATACTCAGAATGATGTCCTGATCGAGTTCTACGCTCCCTGGTGCGGCCACTGTAAGAAACTGGAGCCCGATTATTTGGCTCTGGGCAAAAAGTACAAAGGCGAGAAGAACCTGGTGATCGCCAAGATGGACGCCAGCGCCAACGACGTGCCAAACGAGAGCTACAAAGTGGAAGGCTTCCCCACGATATACTTTGCCCCAAGCAACAGCAAGCAGAGCCCCATCAAATTCGAAGGTGGAGACAGAACAGTAGAAGGGCTGAGTAAGTTCTTGGAACAACATGCCACAAAACTATCACAGAAGAGGGATGAACTTTGAGACTGTCTCTCTTGACCAGAAGCTAAGAACTCTTTCCGTGCTTGGGCAGAGCCTGAGAGAGGACGCTGGGGGGCGGGGTAAACGGTGTTACTGAGTTGCTTTGACGATTACCATGTTCGGTCATCATTTTAGTTTCTGTTCATTCCAAGAGATTCAGCTTTCTTCTGTTTCTACAAAGCATGTAAGCACTGAAGAGTGACATCTTTTTAAATAAAACACAAAAATGATGGCGACTCTTTTGTTACTGTAAAATCAATGCAGGCTAAGCCTGGCAATATTTTTCAAATGTGAAAGGCAGCATTGTATACATTAGAAATTCAAGTGTTTTTTAATTGAACTGAGGAACCATTTTAACATTATTAATACAACTGACTCCATTCTAAACTCAGTCATTCTCAATAAGGTGCATTCTCTACAGCCAGTCAGGTTAATTAAGATAACCACCTAACACATTATTAAATGGATATTTTCACTATATATATATATATATATATATATATATATATAAATAACTAATTTGGCTGTTTAAAAATGTTGACAGGAGTGAGATGTACCTTTTTTAAAAGTAGAACTAGAATTATTCTAAGTAGATACTCACATTTATAAACATCTTCTGAACATTACTAACCACTGGCAGTACTTTGGGAAAGTGCATCATACACTGAACATCATTGCTGCTTGGGTGTTGTGACTGTGGCCTCATTCACACAAAGGCACTTGTAACGTACTGGCACTGAATGGGTTGGTTCTTGAGATGAAGTTTGGAGGTGGAGGGTTGTTAGGAGAACTCCTGCGTGAACCGCAGGTGGAAGTCGCGGATCTTCTGCAGCACAACCTTCAGCTTCTCAGTGGGGGGCAAGATGGTCATCCTGCACAACAGATGGACTTGAGTTAATGAAAATTATAGTACTTACTTAATTATAGTACTTACTGTTAATTACTTGCATGTAAAGTTAAATCAGAAGCAACTGTTTTTTTTTTGAGGATATTCCAAAAAATGGCAGTTTGTAGTAAGACTGAGTGAACTTACCTGAAGTGGAAGGTTCCCTCTCTCTGCCCAAAACCACTACCTGGCACCAGACAGATCCCCTCCTCCTCCAGCAGCTTCATACAGTAGAACATGTCTGGGACCTGGCCCGCCTCCTAAAGCCACACACACATTTATACATATTAATTGTCCGCACAGACAAATAAATCAGAATGATGCAGTTTGCGTGTGTATGTGTGTAGAGCGGACCTTGGCCTTGTCAATGGCCTTTTGGGGTATAGTGATGCGGGGGAAGGTGTACATGGCCCCCTGGACCGGGTTACACGTCATGCCGGGTACTGTGTTGAAGATCTCTTCCGTGAGCCTGGCCTTCTCTGCCAAAGCTGCCAACACCGCCGTCCGCTCCTGGGCGAGGAAGCAAAAGGTAAAACTGTCAGAGATTGAATGATTACATGAACTCAAGCCTGCGACACTATGTGTAAAAACATGTACTTTGTTTGTATCTGACTGATGCCCACCTGGGCCAAAATGTGGGACACCGGTGGCTGGTCCACATGTGGAGTTAGGAAAATCCAGCCCTTGGACCCAAGGACCCAGGACTAACCTGTGTGTCCCTCCACCCTTGCGGCCAACAGAGGTAGGACAATGTGCAGTGTACCAACACACTGAACCAGGATCTCTCGCATCTAATCCCAGGAACAAGTAACTAGTGGTTTTTAAACTGTCAGACCTTAAGCAAAGGGAGGTCCCCTCAACTCCTCAACTTTTTAAACAGCCATATCTCAGTCATTTTTCATGTTGTCTACGTTATCATCCATCTACAACATACTATACTATGACCTGATGGTCTGATGAAAACAAGCTACCAACATTACAACAGCATGCATAAGCATCTCTAAATTAAATATGTTAAAATGTGAGAGCAACTGCTAAATACATGCAGTAGCATTTTTCAGCACTTAAAAGGTGATTATTCACAGCTGGACTTGCAACTTCAACATTAACATTGTGTGCATAGGTTTCATGGCGTGGCAATTCTGTGTATTTACACAAGTATAGTCTGTGTTTGCGTAGTCTCAGAGCAGTGCCAGGGTGTGTGCTCACTGGAGTGCTGTGTGTTTTTTTCAGACCTTCATGAACGTGGCATGGGACGGCTCATCAGGCTGCGGGGGATTGACCACCAGGTCCAGGAGAGCCTGTCCAGGAACGGGGGGACACAGACGCACCGACACCAGTTTGGTGAGCTGGGCCTTCACCTCAGGGTCCATGTTAATAATTTCCATGTAGCCTCCACGGAATCCACACCTGACAAAGAGAGGACAGGGGAAAAAAAAAATCAAACACAATGTATACTCTTCGTTTGGATTATATACACATCAGCAACAGGAAACACAGTTAGCAGAAGCAACAGCTCAGGTCATTAAAAGATGCCCTGTGGAGTTTTCTTGTAAACAAACGTTTACATTCACTACTACTCGCCAGAGCTTGTGCATGTAGAAACTTAATTTGAATAAAACATCAGTGGAGTCCAATTACAGTGTTAGCAAGTTTTGTTCACTTGATGTTAGATGCAGATCTTCTTCAAGTGTAAAGTGTATTCTCGGTAACACACGAGGAACCACTGGCAGAGCTGTGTATTGTGAAAGCCACGTGGCTGTGCATGAGATTAAAAAAAACTGCGACCC
Organism: Psettodes erumei; assembly: GCA_016785225.1. Taxonomy (NCBI): domain Eukaryota; kingdom Metazoa; phylum Chordata; class Actinopteri; order Pleuronectiformes; family Psettodidae; genus Psettodes; species Psettodes erumei. Next base: position 138,506 of record JAFBJZ010000824.1, read on the forward strand.
ACTCACAAATGAACAGCTCCTGAGTGCTGTGAGAGGTCAAAACTCCACAGGTTACCTTCAAGTATGAATACTAAAAAAAAACTTGGTTGTGTGTTTAGCTACTCACTCTCCCATGTAGCATTTGGAGGTGGAGTGGAAGGAGGCCATCTCCACTGTGCTGGAGTACTCTGGTCCCATCTCAAACAACACCTTCTTGAAAGAGTGAAACTTACAGCCTTCTGCATAAACATTGTCCTGGTAGACCTGATAGGAATAAGGAAAACAGCTTAAATACAGAGGACCTTATTAAAGACATCTTTATTCATAACAAAAGAAAAATGTATGTACACCTAAGCATTGTGTGAATTGTGCAGAATATTTACAAATGTTGGAGAAAATGTGCACATAGCAAATGATGTACTCTATTTAAGTTGTATACATGTAATGAATTATGGTGATAATGTTATCATCATTACATAACTATTTTTGGGGGAAATCAGATGATGCATGTAGGGATGATGCATAAGTAAATTTTTGTCTGTCTTTCCTGTTTTAGTCTGTATGAACATAGTTAAGGCTGTAGTGATTAGCTGTGCTGTACTGGATTGCACTACATTGAGAAGTGTTTCTATGTATTTTCAGCCAGATGGAATATTAGTCGAAAATAAATAGATGTTCTGCCCTGTGTGTAGGCCAAAGCTTCGAAGCATGTTGTAATTCTGTTTGTGTTCCATGTGGTGATGTGAAAAGAGGCAGTAGAGTCAACATGCTTGAACGTCTTCTAATTTCTGCCATTGTCTATTGTTAATTTTAAGACGCTGAAAGCTGAGAGTGAATAAAACTTTTGAAAAGGGGAAATGAAATTTGCCAGTTACTTCGTCAGCCATGAGGAAGAGGTGCTCTTCTTTAGCGAATCTGATCACGTCCTCAATACACTGCCTGCTCTGGACCTGACCTGTCAAACAGGACAGCAAGCGTTTGATGGTTAGAAATAGATTTTTTCACACAACAAAGTGGATGAACTCCATGTTTGTTATGTCTAATTTAAAAATTCCAGTTCTTTTCACATGGTGAGACTACTAAGTACTGTGGGTGTCATACCAGTGGGGTTTCCAGGGTTGATGATGCAGAGCACACGAGGACTGCAGTGCTGCCTGGCTGCATTGAGGGCTCTCCGGAGCTCTGCAACATCCAGGCTCCAACACTTTTCCTCATCCAGATAGTAACTGATCTGCACAGCGCCTAGGTCAGCCAGGGCAGCTGAGTACAGAGGATACTGGGGGATGGAGATCATCACTCCTGTACGGTCACGACCCTCACCACACACCAGCAACTTCAGCATGGTCTGAGATTAGAAAGTGTAGGGAGGAGAAGCAGGAAGCCAAAAAGAAACCTTTATTTTGGACAATGTATATGGATTCGCAAGATATCCAAGTAAATTCAGAAAAAAAGGGATTGTACAACCAATCAGGCCTGTTATTTGGCACCAGACATTACAAGAAAATTACTGAAGACAAAACTGAATTACAGTGGGGTTCAAAAGTCTGAGATCACTTTCTTAATCTCAGACTTTTGGACTCCACTGTACATGCTGGAGGAAAAACTGTAACAGGTGTTGTCAAAGTCCAGAGCAGATCTACTGTGTAAACAAACCCACCTATATGTACAAACACCATATAAAACACCTCACAGTAACACTGCAAACAATAGTATCCTGCAGAGTTGAGACAGTGTATCTTAAGGTAATTCCAAAGACTAATAAGGCTGCGTAAAACCAGAGAAAGCTGAACGGAAAGTGACAAAGGTCTGTGGGTGGATTTTTGTCCTGAAAATGCACCAAAACATCACAGAACGGTGTTTTATAACCCCCAATAGTATAATCTGCATTAAAAATGCCAGAAAAGGTCAAAAGGTCATATTACAGTACGTCCAAAATTGAAAAAAAAACGACATAGTATAGTATGTCGAAAAATGCAAAAATGTCAAAATTTATTTTGTCCTGAAAATGCACCAAAACATCACAGAACGGTGTTTTATAACCCCCAATAGTATAATCTGCATTAAAAAAATGCCAGAAAAGGTCAAAAAAAGGTCATATTACAGTACGTCCAAAAATTGAAAAAAACGACATAGTATAGTATGTCGAAAAATGCCAAAAATGTCAAAATTTATTTTGTCCTGAAAATGCACCAAAACATCACAGAACGGTGTTTTATAACCCCCCAATAGTATAATCTGCATTAAAAATGCCAGAAAAGGTCAAAAGGTCATATTACAGTACGTCCAAAAATGAAAAAAAACGACATAGTATAGTATGTCGAAAAATGCCAAAAATGTCAAAAATTTATTTTGTCCTGAAAATGCACCAAAACATCACAGAACGGTGTTTTATAACCCCCGATAGTATAATCTGCATTAAAAATGCCAGAAAAGGTCAAAAGGTCATATTACAGTACGTCCAAAAAATTGAAAAAAACGACATAGTATAGTATGTCGAAAAATGCCAAAAATGTCAAAATTTATTTTGTCCTGAAAATGCACCAAAACATCACAGAACGGTGTTTTATAACCCCCCAATAGTATAATCTGCATTAAAAATGCCAGAAAAGGTCAAAAAGGTCATATTACAGTACGTCCAAAAATTGAAAAAAACGACATAGTATAGTATGTCGAAAAATGCCAAAAATGTCAAAATTTATTTTGTCCTGAAAATGCACCAAAACATCACAGAACGGTGTTTTATAACCCCCAATAGTATAATCTGCATTAAAAATGCCAGAAAAGGTCAAAAAGGTCATATTACAGTACGTCCAAAAAAATTGAAAAAAACGACATAGTATAGTATGTCGAAAAATGCCAAAAATGTCAAAATTTATTTTGTCCTGAAAATGCACCAAAACATCACAGAACGGTGTTTTATAACCCCCGATAGTATAATCTGCATTAAAAATGCCAGAAAAGGTCAAAAAGGTCATATTACAGTACGTCCAAAAATTGAAAAAAACGACATAGTATAGTATGTCGAAAAATGCCAAAAATGTCCAAAAATTTTTTGTCCTGAAAATGCACCAAAACATCACAGAACGGTGTTTTTTATAACCCCCAATAGTATAATCTGCATTAAAAATGCCAGAAAAGGTCAAAAAGGTCATATTACAGTACGTCCAAAAATTGAAAAAAACGACATAGTATAGTATGTCGAAAAATGCCAAAAATGTCAAAATTTATTTTGTCCTGAAAATGCACCAAAACATCACAGAACGGTGTTTTATAACCCCCAATAGTATAATCTGCATTAAAAATGCCAGAAAAGGTCAAAAAGGTCATATTACAGTACGTCCAAAAATTGAAAAAAAACGACATAGTATAGTATGTCGAAAAATGCAAAAAATGTCAAAATTTATTTTGTCCTGAAAATGCACCAAAACATCACAGAACGTGTTTTATAACCCCCAATAGTATAATCTGCATTAAAAATGCCAGAAAAGGTCAAAAGGTCATATTACAGTACGTCCAAAAATTGAAAAAAACGACATAGTATAGTATGTCGAAAAATGCCAAAAATGTCAAAATTTATTTTGTCCTGAAAATGCACCAAAACATCACAGAACGGTGTTTTATAACCCCCCAATAGTATAATCTGCATTAAAAATGCCAGAAAAGGTCAAAAAGGTCATATTACAGTACGTCCAAAAATTGAAAAAAACGACATAG
>JAFBJZ010000349.1:0-142493 GCA_016785225.1 Psettodes erumei
TAACAGACTGTACGAAATTAGTTAATATTTCATTCGTTAAATGAAGTAAATTTTTTTCTCTAACTGTTTTTAATAGACCCCGTCCAAAGTGTTTAGACTTTAAGATAAAGCAAATGTTTTGAAATGTTAATGATCCGGTGTCTTAATAAAATAAATAAACTAAACATGCATTTGCAATTTTCAAACTTAATATATTATTAACAGCACAGCATGGTGGGAAGGGAGTTTTTTCTAAGGGTGGACGACTCCAGGAGAGTGCTTTATGTATTTGGCGAGTGAGGTTGCCCTTATTTAAATAGAATAAATAAATGAATAAATAAATAAAACCTCCATAATGAGAAAGCAAAGGGTTCTACAATAAAATGAAGTTGTACATTATAGACATATAGCAGTGCATAAAATAGTTGAGTGCATATATACACGCATATATATTTACATAATTGTCTTTGTTTTATGATTTGCGTATTAGAGACTGTTTGGTTTATTTGGGTGTAAAAAGTGATACACAACAGAAAATAAAAGATAATACCAGAATAACAAAATAATAATACACAAAATTACAAAAAACATGCATTACAAAAACGGCCTTCTTCATGTTGTTTAAAAAAATCATTTAATTTCCAAAATTTCACACACACACACACACACACACACACACACACACACACATACACAGTATTTTTGATTGTGAAAAGGTACGACAGGAAGTTGTAGATTTATGCTAGTTAGCATGACAGTGGTGGTGGACCCCGGGGTTTACGAGGACCACCCCTCCCAGAAAGACACCAGCCGAGCTGCATCGTCGTCGGGGGCTGTCCCGGTGAACAGGACACGGGCTTCTTCTCGTCCCGGACCTTGTCCCATCACACATTTTTATTCAGCGAGAGGCTTAGCAGGTTTTACCCCCCCTCCACATCTGCAACCCGTTGCTTTTGTGCAGCGAGGTTAAAGCCACTAACATTTTTGTGTGTTTTTTGTTGTCGAGGTCCTTTAAAGTCCGTCGCTCATTTGCCTTCGCCCCGGGAAGAGTGGGAAGAGAATACATTTGGATTCAGGCAACGTGACTGCATGCCATGAGCGACTCGAGCCGCTAGATGCCTGAAATAAGCAGCAGCAGCAGCAGCAGCAACGATCGAGCCTGAGGAGGACCGGTTGTTTAAAGCAACGCTGATTTGGGATTTCAACTACAATACGATACAACCGGCACAGCGAGGTGAGCCTTTCGATGTTCATGTGACCGAGTGATGTGTACCGGGTGGTTCTTCGGGGTGCACCCGAGCGCAGCTCGGTGAAGCAGCCGTGTGGTGGTGGTACTGATGAAGAGGCAGGTATCATTCTCCTCCTCCGGTGTCTGCTGCTGGTGTAGGAGGCCATCGGCTCTGTGCGTCTCCCTCTGCCCGGTGTTTGTTGTCCTGTCTGACAGTGAACGCCTCTTGTGTCGCCTGCCCCCAATGACAATCAGCTCAAAGTACGGACGCACTGTCAAAGTGTGTTACCCGAGCTTTAAATTAATACTGCATATATATATATATATATATATACATACTGAAATGAAGATATCGAAGAAGAGTTGTAAAGTCAGATCTTGTTCAGGGAAGACTCAGAGCAACTAAAGTATCTTTATGTTGTGCAGCTACATTTATAGAAAAGTATTTTTTTCCTAGAAATTCAGTGAGTGTAGAGACAAAGTGTTCCGCTGTCCCTCCATATGTAGTCTGTGTCTTTGGTTTGACATTTTGATCCCGAATGACATTAAATGCAGCGACTCGGCTGGGGCTTGACATTTAAACATCCCTTCCGTAGCTTCGTTTCGTCCTCTTTCTCTCTCCTCTGTTCTCCCTCTTCCCCGATCTTCTTTCCTATCAGCCTCCCCCCATCTTCCCTTCGCCCCACTTCTCTCCACTACTTCCTTGCCTTTTGTCCTCTCACCCCCCTCATTCATCTCTCTGCCCCTCTCTTTTCCCCTCCATCGATTTGCCTGCCGGCGTTGCTAAGAGACGACGGTAGTTGGAGTGCTGTGAGGGATAGAGGCTTCGCCTGCTCAGGAAGAAAGGTGAAGATTTATAAGAGACTTCTCTTCTTTCTTTGTTGTTGAGTATGTTTGCTGATGGATTGCCGGTTAGACTCTGTGGCTCCCAAACGTTGAGATATTATTAAAGTTCCTCTTTGCACTTGAGGGAATTTGATGGGATTACATCTTCCCATAAGTAATTTCCCCAGTGGGGATTAATAAAGTATTCTTATTCTTATTCTTATCTGAGTTTGTAGAGAAACTGTCTGTACTGTACTAGACAGTGGACAGCTACTGCTGGAACATGCTACCACAGAGTTTGGTATGGTGCGCAGATATGCAGCGAAAGGGGGTTTCTGGGTAACTTTAGCTCACAGATAGGCAGTACAAATACGTAATACAGCAGTGCATCATGTCAGGTACCAACAACTGTTCCAACTTCAGCAGCAAACATTGTGTCCATGCAGCACCTTATAGTAAAAAGCAGCTGTACATGAAATGCCTGCGCTGATATTAGCCAACCTCCTCTGTCATCCTCCTGCTCCTCTCGTCCCACGTGGACATATTTTTACAACGGCGTAACACTTCACCTTCTAAGAAAACCCAGGAGCTTAAATGTAAGCGGGGACATTCTCATGCTAGCTAAGCAGTCCGTGGTGAGACGTGTCTTAACCTTCAACCTGGCCTTCTGCTTTAATCATCCGACTGTTAGAAATAAACAAACATCAGCAGGCCAAGAGTAATTGCAGGCAACGACGAACCCACGAGCTAAAAAAGACCTGCTTGCATGTTTGACGCATATAACTCCACTTTAAGAACGCAGCTTTTAAAGGCGTTTCAGTAAACCGTATGCTTCCCAGTGGGTCCCGTGGAAAGGAATGCAGGAGTTGCCACCCACCATGTGGATCCAATGCGCTGAGCACAACGCTCCCAATTCCCATTCTGGATTTTTCCCGGCTTTAAAAGAGGCTTCGATGCTGCCTCAACAAAGCAGGCCCGGCTTTGTAATCATGGCCAGTTTAACAACGAAGCCCCCGTCTATTCTGGCGTTACGCGTTGTGCCTCGGCTCACATCACACCATCTTTGATGAGGCCGTCCACAGCCTCTAGATTCAAGAGAGTGAGAGCAACTAGTCACTGTAAAACTAATCTTTCTACATTTTAATTTGGGGGTTAAACAGAACAAAATCGGACTGGAGTTTGAACATCCTCATATCAGCCTCGGAGCACTTTATCAACACATAAACTTCTCCTCTTTTTAATATTCTCAACAGCAAAGCTGGAAAACACTGCTTAATTTGTGTAGTTACACACTATTTACAGCTATCTAGCGGTACTTGTCGTTAAGTGACCACTTGAGTTGTTTCCAAGCATTAATTCTCTGCAGCTGAGGTGCACACGGGCTGACAGGGTTGTATAAATTCAGCAAAAATATCTGCACACTGATTTTTTAAAAAATGATTTAAAAAAATCCAAGATGTAAACCAATACTGTGCCAAGCAACCTCATTCAGAATTCTTTATGTTTAATATTTAACGTATTTAATGATTTTTTTGTACACACACTGACCTCTGCACATGCAGTAAGAGTTTTTGCGCTCATGCATACTTTATGAGGGAAATTCCTGTTTGATCATGAAAATGCAGAATTAAAAAAGAAATAAAATAAATGAGAAATACAGGATATCGCCCTGTACGGATGTATTGATGCCTTAAAAGGTGCTGAGCAGAGTACGATAATTCAATCTTTGCTTTTGAAACACCTTTTTCCTCAAAATTAACCCAAAAATCAAACACGTCTTATAATGCAACAGACCAAATGATTATTTTAATGAATGACCTTTAAAATGATTCATCAAAAAGCAAGTCATTATTTGTGAGGACAAATAATTGGTCTATTAAAGGAAAATCTTGTTTTTGTGTAGCTCTGAAATAACTCTGAAATGTATCTATCATGACACAGCACGATGTATCATCAGACCATGTTGAATTTCATGCAGCTAGAACCAGTTAACACGCAGCTACAGAAGGACAGTCACGGTTACAAGGCACCGGTGCATTTAATATATCACTGGCACCATAAAACTGGCTTCACCGTAAAATCCATAAGTGCAACAATGACCTTGGACGTCTGCGCCGTTAATGAAAAATGCACAAGACTAAAAAGCACTTCATTTGCTTCAGGTGTGTTGCATGTGGGTATTTTTACACTCTGCCACAGAACAGCTCTGCTCATAAATAACAATATAGCATCACGCCACATGATTATAATTTCTCAGACAAAATCTGCTCTGCGTTGAATGTACAAAAAAGGATATGAAATAACATTGTGATATATTTTATGTATATTTCAGGGCTATATATACAGTACATGCACGCCACTGCCTGTACTGTGTGTATAAAGCCGAATCAATGACACTAACCTGTACTTTTTGACAGTTTACAAATCAAATCTGTAACACATACAAGTACTAGCATGTCGTACGGGAACATGCCAGCTGACAAGCTTAGCACGGAGCCAAGAGGTTGCTAATAGGATTCTTACCTTTAAACCCTGTGCGCGCACACACACACACACACTCCCCTCATTATACTCCTGCTACATTCTGAGAACGCTGAGAACAGATTTGAAATGTAAATCCCGTCTGTCGTCTCAGGGTCTGTGACCAGCACACAACAAACTAACCGTTAATGTGTTGGCTACAAAAATAAACTTGTTTCACCTTTGGACACAAGGCACACATTTACAACACAGTGGGGGTTTTTTTCTTCTTTTAAACGAATGCTAAGAATTGCTGCAGAATTAATGCTCAGAATTAATTGCAGAGCGGTTTCAACTCAAGGCGTAGGTGCCGCTCCTCAGCACGATCCGCGTTGAATATTCTTAAGCACCCTTTTTGTAATCCTGATAGCTTTAATGTGACGGCTTCCGATTACAGACAGGGCCGCGACTAAGAACGCACCAGCGTTACAGGTGGTGGCTGTTTATTTGCTTCCCTCACCAGCGAGGAATCCCACAAATAAAAAACAGTCACAAGCCAGTTGGGATGTTTGACTGAGATTCTCTCTTTAAATACTGTGGTTGCAGTGAAGTTTGATTCTGTGGCTGGTCATCCCCCAAAAAACAACCCAAAAAGCGATTTAAGTCCATGTCAGACACAGCATTCCACAAGGATGGTTTGAAGTTCAAAAATCAGATGTTAAACTTCCAAGTTTTTTCAGGAACGCTTTCATGAAGACGTGTGTGTGCTTGTCTGTGTGTGTGTGTGTGTGTGTGTGTGTGCGTGTGTGCGCATGCGTAATATCTGGCAGGGATAGCAAATTTAGTGCTTAATGAGCTGCAGAAACTGTATGATGTGCATCCAATTTAAACACTGCCTTGAGGTAAGTAAGGCCTTCGGTGAAGAAAGTTTATGCGCCTTCATGAAAAGACTTGCAATACCAATCGGGCTGATTTCAGGTTTGGGGGGTGGGGCGTAATGCACACCCCTCCAGCCCAGATAACACACATGCAGCAGCGCAGAAAGAATGGACATGATGCTGCTGAAAGAAACCAAAAAAAAAAGCAAAACAAAAAACTTTTTTTCCCTCCACACAGGCTCACAGACACACGCAAGGACAAACACACTCACGTAATCCTATCATTTTAAACGACTTACAGTGACTGTATTTTATTCTCTTACACACATACACACATATGAGCGCGCACTTAATCCCATCATTGTAAACTACTTAACCTTCTCACATGCGTTTAACTCCTTTATTCACACAGGTATTTGAATCAACGCTAAAAACCTCTTAGTGTATAACCCCCCCCCAAAAACCCGTGGCACTTTGCAGTGCACTGCACCGTTGTTTATATAAATTACTGGAAATCGATTCAGTTTGACTTTTGTTTGTGTTAATCTCCATTTGTTTGGCATATTATTGATGGCTATCTGGCCTTTTGTTTGTCTCTTATTATTTCTCCGATAGAAATCACGTACAGTTGCTACTCGAACCATCGCATGGGATAACACGGCCACTGTCGGTCCATTTATTTCCACACTGTTTGTCCAGGGACCAATCAATGGCTCCTGTTAGCACTGATAAGAGCGCACGCGATCAACGGTGGGGACAACGGGCAAATCATGTGACACCCTGCGCTCACAGAGCAGAAAGAGGAAAACACCAATTTAATCAAATCAGTGGCACGTTTTAACAGAATGACTAATGCGCCATCTCGCTTCAAGCCAACACACTGTGTCGCACAAACATGGCCACTTTAGCAAGTGGATTGTCAAGCAAATAAATCTCATGCTAATTCCTTCCCACACAACAGTATCCAAAATTTGCGGTACTGTAAGAAGTATTGTGTTATTACCCTGAAGGATTGCTTTGACATTCTTGCTGTGTTAGACGAGAAGATCAGTACCACTCTCATCTATCAGGAAGCTAGAGACAGACGACAATTAGCTTAGCTTTGCATAGAGGCTGGAAAGAGGAGTGAACAGCCACTCTGCTGTTTTTGCATCTAAAAAGATCTGCCCACCAGCGCCTCTAAAGTTTATTAATGTACATGTTATATTACACTTGTTTAATCTGGATTTTGTTGCCTTTGGTGAGAGTCAAAGCAACGTGTTTCCCCCTGCTTTCAGTCTTTATGCTAAGCTAGGCTAACCACCTGCTGGCTACACTCGCATGTTTAAAGATGAGGTGTGAGAGTGGCATTGATTTTCTCATCTGAATCTCAACAACAAAGCGTAATCAATTTTCTCAAAGTGGCAAAGTTACTTCAATCCATAAAAAAGTCAGGACTGTCAGTTTGACAACGTTTTTATGCTGCATTTTTCATCAAGTGCTGTAGTCACTACTTGCTCATCTCTTGCAGATCGATATACATGATTCTTAATAAAAGGAGCCAAGTCAAAAAAATTGATATTAACCTCAACAAAGGACTTTAGTACTTACTTTTATTACACCAGAGTGACCAGAGGAGGTTGGAGGAGGTTATAAAGGTAAAGGGACACCTTTCTATTTATATACTTGACATGCTGACAAAATGTGTGTTTTAAATTCTGTCCCCACCTGGCCTTTATCATGCAGTTTTCCAAACAGTAGTTTTCTTGGCTGTCTGTTCTCGTCCTCTGTCTCTATTTGTGTGTGTGTGTGTGTGTGTGTGTGTGTGTGTGTGTTTAAAGCAGACAGGAGCCAACTGGAAAAAAAACCCTCTTAATTAAATGTATGTTATGAAGGTGTCAGGGAATGAAGAGGACTAAAAGCATCAGTATATACCATTAAAATAAGGTTCGTTTTCAACTATCCGCCAAGACCAAGCGGCAATGAAACTCTCAGCAGAATTCGATGTACACTGCAGCGCTTCCCGCTTGATGAAATCAATGCCCAAATATCGGATTAAGTTTCCCGGCAGTCACAGTTTGCTCTGCAGAGGGTTCGAAACTCAGCCCAATAACATAATTATAGATCGGCATCCTGCTCACGCGCCCGGTTCTGATGGTGGAGCCGCTGATGTTCATCTTATCGTTAGAAATCTGCAGTGGCAGGACACAGAGGCCCTTTCCGGTCTTGTCTAATTAACGCATCAGGAAAATCCTCAACTAGGTTAATCTGATACCTAGGGAGCAGATGGAGTTTTAATAGAGCCACACAAATCTAAATGGGTTAGCCGCTCCTCTCCTCTCCCTTCCTCTCATCACTTTTGGTCCAGAGGAAGTTCAAACTGGGTTAACACACAGGTCAGCCCATTGATACAGCCTCAAAAAGGTCACTTTCTCTCTCTGTCTGTCTGTCTGTCCGTCTCTCTCTCTTTCTCTCTCTCACTCGTCTCTCTCTCTCCACATGCACACCCTCACAAGCAACGTTTGCAGAATAAACAAGAAGTCGCGCCGCGTTGAGTTGTCAAGCTGATGTTCCCTTTTACTGCAAAGACAGCTTCGGTGACAGACAGATGGGCTCGGTAACAGATGCGCTCGCCTCCAATCAAGAGCAGCGTGTTCATAGATGGGAAGGGACGCGCAACATGTTGGATTTGCTGATGAAGAAGGTCTGCCAGGTGCGTGGTGGCCTGCGTGTGCAGACACATCTGGACAGATGGTTCCAAAAAGTACACAGCGTGAGACTAGCCCAATATCTGTTTGGTTTTGTCCCCATGCAGGCGCTTTTTGTACATTTCACATAATGATTTAGGTTGTCACATAATACCTCAAGTTCTCACATAGTTAACTGTTACAGCAGAAAATATCATTTGTCGTAGTGAGTAGAGATACAGTACATTTAGTAATCAATAAACAGTCAATACAAACCTCAGAGAGAAATGAGCCCACTGTGTGTCTGCAGGTCATTTCAAACTAGCGCAAGAATGGCTGGCTCCACCAGTAAAAATGAAAAACAACTTTACATGTGAGCCATAATCAGTAGCGAAAACAGGTTCTAAACTAAGGAAAGTCTCAAGGAACTGTCTAGGACATTAAAAGGGACTTTATGTTATTCTACAGCTGAAAAGCATACACTGTCTCCAGTCTTTTACTCTCAGGTATAAGCTAAAGATAAAACATGTTGGGCCACAAATTCACAATGGCATTTGGCGTTTCATGTGGTTTTTCCGTCTCTTTCCGTCTTAATCATATCTGTGTGGAGCTGGAGCGGCTGGTGTGGCATCACAGAAACACCACTTGTCAGCATGATTAGCCCTGTCAGCAGGTAGCTGTTTAAATCACCTGTGGTGACAGCCGCAGATTCCCCCAAGTGGCCCCCGAGCAAGAGCAACTCCCGGCTGTGTGTCTGCTACAAAGAATGCAGCTTTTTTTATTTCATGTAATACAATGCAATATCAGACAAGTACCTGCAATATGTCACCCTGGTTGTGTAAGAAGGCAGTTCTGGCCTTAGCCTGGGAGATGAGGTGTGACAGGGACCACTCACATCTGTAGTGACTTGCTTGGAAAATGTAAATTTGTTGTGTACTTGCTTATCTTAGCATACAAGTGTTCAATGAACTGCAAATCACTTCATGAGCCACCCATGTATAGCACATAACAACCAGGTGAAGCAGCCACATTTTTTTGTGTGTGTGCGCGTGTACCCATCCCTGAGCTCAAGTCACACCTGTCATTGCCTCATTTTTGTTGCAGATGGATGGTAGCGCTTCAGACAGAGCAGTCCATCACCTTATCTCACTGCTCATCTGAGGGTTTTTGTTCTCTTGGGATTATTCTTTAAATGGCCTGCCCCCCCGCCAGGGAGCACTTGTGGAGGCGGCCATCATAACTCTTTCAGTTCACTGATGATCAGCTTAGAAAACGCCCCATCCAGCAGCTCCAGATAGCGAGCAGCTGACGTGGCCAGGGCTATTTTGGCATCAGCTCTTAAGTCGAAATCATTGCTGGTGCCTTTTAAACTGCCTGACCTCGTGACCGGATGATTTATGAACATATTGTCATCAGAATTGCTCGTGTCACTGACTTTCCAGTTAATCCGACTTGTAAAGAATAAGCCGCCGGCTCTGTTCCTAAAGTTTTTTTTTTTTTTTTAAGTTTGTCTTTGTCGTACAGCGGCACATAGAGGAGCAGCTCCCAGGGCTGCTGTCTGTCGAGCGTTCGCTTCATCTCATCCGTCTCCCAGAAAATCTTCTCATCCCTTTGTCTCACCTCACCCTCTTATCTCTCTGTGGAGCATGAAGGAGCACCCACGGGAGAGAGCGAGGAGTGGCAGAGGGGAGCCTCCTGCTCTCTTTTCAAGAAATGCGTAGGGGCGAGATCATCAACTTCCCCATAAAACCAGAGAGGCCCCGTTCACCCTGAGCCACCACCTGAGCTGAATTTAACAAGCAGTCATTATTAGTCTACTGTGGTCGTGGTCGTGGACGGGGTGGGGTTACTGTAGTTACAAATTATAGCAAAATATCAGGACTTTTTAGTTTATGCGTTTACTTACTTACTATATAAACTGTTGTCAGGGCTGAAGTTGTTTCCTAAACTCAGCTCGGTGCAGGCTGGCCTTCGAGAACCCGTCCCCCCACTGTTCAACCTCTCTATCCACGCCATAAAGTATCGACTGCGCTCCCTCCACTTTGTGTTGAACTACATTCTCGCTGTCTGACACCGCTTCTGGCTCGCAGTGCTCATTCTCGGTAATTATAGCTGTTCATTTCAAGCTGATTTTCTCTTTCTGTATCAGTTCACTTTAATTTAAACTGGTGCGGCAGTTTTCCGTTAACAGCTGTGCTCGGTTTCCTTGTCGTTTGCAGAGACGTGGCTCCGTTCTCGACACGTGATAAATCTGGCACAAACAGTCGAGGTGTTTGCCGAATCGATGAGGTCAACTGTGTTAGCTGAGGGTGGGGGACACGCATTATGAGCGCGGAGCTGATTCTGAATATCACAAATACACAATTGAGTTGAGCTTTATGAGCCATCTTTTTTGGAGTTTGACTCGCACGAGGGATTAGAAATATGGATATGCCGGTCTCTGCTTCATTAACTCTGACCGTTCTTTATTTTTTATCTGTTACTTGTGAGTCCATCGACTTAATGGAAGTGCAGCTCTTTAATTGAGCTATAATTGCATCCAGTGGTAACACTATATGGGTTAAGCACAGGTTTTAAATCTCAGAGGCTACCAGATGATCTGCCTCATTCTCCCCTTGCTTTAAGTGACTCTGAAGCAGTAACAGAGGATAATGACATCATTATAAAGCATGTCACTCACTGCAAACTAGATATGAAGTGATTGGGCCTGGACTTTAGTAATCTTTCATTTTCCACAACGGGTTTGACGACCTCTATTGTATTTTTGCGAATCCATTGTGTTGCTTTAATTTCATTTTATTTTTCTAAGGTGTAGCCTATCATAGTAATGTGTTGACAATGGTGTGGATATATGGGTGTTGTTATGTGCGCCGTACAGTAATGTTTAGTCATGGAGGAGAGTCAAAGGTGCCCTCACCTTTGCAACCTCACGCCAACGCAGGGGGAAACGAGCCGGTGCGCTCGTGCACCTTCGCCATCGAGGAAGAAGCATGCCGCTACCTGAAATATTTCTTTTCAACGTTCGCTCACTGAGCAATAAAATGGACGAACTTCGGCTTTTGTAGAGGAGAAACAAGGACTTTTATTCATCATCTGTTTTGTGTTTCATGGAGACATGGCTGTGTGGGAACATCCCGGACTCTGCGCTCCAGCTGGACCGATTCCAGCTTCACCGAGTGGACTGAGCGTGTCTCTCTGGCAAAACAAAGGGTGGAGGTATTTGTTTCTACACCAACAGTGGCTGATGCAACAATGTAACAGTGATACCACGGCACTGTTCTCCCTTCCTGGAAACTTTTATCATTAACTGTAAGCCATTCTACTCCCCCCGTGAGTTCGCTTCATTCATTCTGGTCGGTGTTTACACACCACCGGAGGCCGACGTGCAGGACGCACAGCGCGTACTCGCCGACCAGATACTGGAAGTGGAGCGAACCAACCCGGACTCCTTAGTTATTGTACAGACAGTTTATTAAATGCGCGACCAGGTAGAGGAACACTTTGGACCGCTGTTACACAACAGTCAGTAACCCTTATCACGCCGTCACTCGAACACAACATGGTCCACCTGAACAGAGGCGGTACAGCTTCCACCACCACAGCTGGCCCTCGCCCACCCCCCTCCACCATCAACACCTCTGTCTGTCCTTGGAAGAGATGTTAACAGGCTCTTCAAGAGACAAAACCCCCGCAAAGCTGCTGGGCTGGACGCTGTTTCTCCATCCTGCCTGAAGTTCTGTGCGGACCAGCTGTCCCCAGTGTTCACGGACATCTTCAACACCTCACTGGAGACATGCCATGTGTCAGCATGCTTCAAGGCCTCCTCCATCCTCCCAGTCCCCAAAAAAACAGGACCCACAGGATTAAATGACAATAGACCCGTCGCCCTGACCTCTGTGGTTATGAAATCTTTTGAGTTGCATGGACCCCTTGCAGTTTGCCTACAGAGCCAGCAGGTCTGTAGATGATGCTGCCAACTTGGCCACTCATTTCATCCTCCAGCACCTGGACTCCACAGAAACCTACGCCAGGATCCTGTTTGTGGACTTCAGCTCTGCATTTAACACGATCGTCCCGGCTATCCTGCAGGACAAGCTCTCACAGCTCAACATGCCAGACTCCACCTGCAGGTGGATCACAGACTTCGTGACGGACAGGAAGCAGCACGTGAGGCTGGGAAAGCACACCTCGGACTTCAGGGCGATCAGCACCGGCTCCCCCCAGGGCTGCGTTCTGTCTCCCCTGCTCTTCTCCCTGTACACCAACAACTGCACCTGACCTGGTGCGGGGAGAACAACCTGGAGCTCAATGCTTCCAAAACAGTGGACATGAGAATAGACTTCAGGAAGAGCGCAGCCCCACCCTCCCCCATCATTCTGTGTGACTCCCCAGTGGACACTGTGGAGTCCTACCACTTCCTGGGCACCATCATCTGCCAGGACCTCAGGTGGGAGCCGAACATCAGCTCCCTCATCAAGAAGGCACAGCAGAGGATGTACTTCCTGAGGCAGCTGAAGAAGTTTAAGTTACTGCGGACAATGGTGATCCACTTCTACAGTGCCATCACTGAGTCCATCCTCACCTCCTCCATCACCGTCTGGTACACTGCTGCCTCTGCCAAGGACAGGTGCAGACTGCAGCATATCGTACGCTCTGCTGAAAGGGCGATCGGCTGCAACCTCCCTTCTCTCCCACAACTTTACTCCTCCAGGAGCCTGAGGAGAGCAAGGAAAATAGCTGCTGACCCCTCCCACCCCGGACACAGCCTATCTGAGCCTCTCCCCTCTGGACGGAGGCTGCGGTCCATCAGGACCAAAACCTCCCGTCACTAGGACAGTTTTTACCCGTCTGCCATCAAGCTTTGGAATAATGCCTAAGTCTGACTTTAGCCCAATATGTTATATTAACGTTCATCCCCCAACTCAAATATGCGTTATATTAACGCCCCCACCCCTTCACTGGACACGTTATCTTGCACACTACCACCTGCACCAGTCGCGTAAATATACATATGTATACATTTTTTTTGTTTTTATGCTTAGGTTTATGTTTATGTACATTTCATATGTTTATGTTTATCCTTTTTATATGTAAGCACTGTCAAATCAGGATAAATTCCTTGTAATGGTAATTACTTGGCAATAAAAGTGATTCTGATTCTGATATGAGCAAACCCTCTGCCTGTGTGTGGATATGGCAGATGAGAGATGGGCATACTTGATAATAATGTTGTTTACAGAGCATACAGACTTGGATGACTTATGTTATCACTACTTGTGTGACACGTAGCACCCAGACAGTGCAGGGGTGTGTGGAAGAAGGCTTACCCACAGAGTGTGCATCAAGGGCTGAATTCCAAGGCCGTGTCATTCCCCACCCGCCTGTGTTTGGATGGATGGTCTCTGCAGCAGCAGCAGCTGGCACTGGGCCTCAGGACGGAGGACTCTCCTCCTGGTCCTCCCTTTTGTATTCCTCTCGTCTCTCTCTTTAGGCCTGAGAAGTGATGGGAAGTAAAGGAGGGGAGGGGAGCAGAGGAAAAGCCCAGAGACAGTAGCAGGGGTAGCGGGGAGACAGGAGGGAAGAGAGACAAATGGTTGGTTCATGCTCTCCGCGTGGCTGAAAATCAAGAAGCGCCATATAAATGCAGGCATGCCATCTGCGTACTCTGGCAGAGGCTTGTTTCTCGCGCCTCCCGTGATTGATTGGTTACCTAAAACTTTGAGTGCATAGGTTGCTGTAAGCTAACTCGCGCTCTCAATCCCCATCAGCCGATACTGCCTGTGGAAGATGGGTAAATAAAGAAACAGCAGTAATGATTGCAGTTTCAAATGGAGCAGATTCGCTCAGGTTTTAATCCATTCCTAACGCTTTTGCTCTTGTTTTTTTGTGGAAAGTCTATTTAAAAACAGGTACAACCCTCCAGATTTTTTAAAAGCTGTGGGTTAAGTCTCACTATAGCCCCATGCTGCAACAGAAATGAATGCAGAAATCCATCTCCCAAGTCTCGTTACGGTCACTAACCTGTGATTGGACAGTTGGGGGAGTGGAGCGGCGACTGGTCAACAGCTCTAGTTTGAGGGAGAAGTCCAGGTCGGATTCAGTGATTAGAGCTTTCTTTGCAAAGGCTGAGACCGTACATGACCTCAAAATAAATACAGTGATTTTTTTTGAAATATTTTAGTCACCCCACATGACACAGCAAGTGTAAAGGCTGTTTCTATTTTCTCAACAGTCAAAAGGAGTTGGGTTTTTTTTTTCATCTAAATGTCAGCAATTTCTGTTGGGCTTCGGGGATGTTTACACTTAATGTCCCAGTTGCTCACAGTCACCTAATATCACCTCAGGGATTTCACTCACAGTGAAATGTAGTTTCTGCCAATTTAGCAGAACCAGTCTTCGACAGGAGGAAAGCTGTGAATGGGTCAATTTGAAAGCCAGGGAAGTGATGTTTTTTATGTTTGTTGTTGTTGTGAGGTGCATATAGGTCAACGCAGCCAGCACTCAGCAGCCTAAATGCAAAATCACAGAGACAAATACAGGATTAATCCACGATGAAAAACCTAGCGGCCAGGAAGTGTGAAACAGTCTGTTTGTGACAGCACGGGTGTGAATGACAAGAGGCTGCGAGAAGAAAGGAGTCGAGAAAAGAGGTGGAGGTATTGAGATGCGGAGAGCGGGCTTAAACGCGCAAGGCAGTATGGCAGGCATGACGAGACTGTTTGACTGCGTGCGTGAGATATAGTTCTGGCATGAGGCGCACGTGTGAGACGGTGATATTCGGGTGTGAACGTGAGCGGTGCCGTGACAAGTAACTGAGAGCGGGGGAAACTTGTGACGGATGCGGGGGGGGGGCTGTTCTGAAAACCAAAGAGAAGATCGGGGTGAGAGGAAAGACGAAGTAATGGTTCTTTATGATTGGTGCTGCTAATTTGTGTTCCCCACGGCAGCTCACCCTACAAAAATAACCCATCAGCTGAGCACAAATCATGTGAAAATCCCTTTTTTAAAATGTAAAACCGTCCCACACGGGGCATCTGCAGAATGAAAGACAATAAAAAGAGAGAGATTATGAGACGACAGAAAGAGGTCAAAGTGGGCAAAGTAGGGAGTGAAGATAACGGGTGGATGGAGGGGAAACTGAGCAGGGATGTGGGAGCGGGAGAAAGTGGTGATTGTTTTTGGTGATAGGCCACTTCACCGGTGCCTTTTATCCAGCTGTCCGGGGAAGAAATATCGTAAGTGCTCTTTAAGTGCACCCATTTTTTCCAGTGATTGGACAAATGCGATGCTATCCAATTCAGATACAGGTCGTAAGGACTCATAAATCCCCAAAAAAGAAAGTTGAGCGAACGGCTGAGAAGAGAAAGCCATGTCCTTCTTCTTCAGAGTAATGACTCTGTGGTCAAGTGTGTATCTGTGCAATCAGATTTAAGAGTGTAAAGAAGCACTGAGAGGGTGGAGGGGAGTATAAAAAAACGAATCAAAGGAGAGATACAGGTGGATGATTGATTAAAATGTATAACTGATGTCCCACGAAAAGGAGTCAAATAATATAGACTTTCCATTCATTTGGCAGGAGCTGAATTCTGCTTCTGACTGTCCCATTTCTCTGCTTCTCTTCCTTTTGCTTCTTTACCAGCTCTGCCTTACACTCCCCACGATTCAGAGGCAGGGGTAGCTTCACAACGAGAGCACACACAGGCTTGCCTTATTGAATTAGCCAGTTAGCTGGCGCACCCTGCTTAATACACACAGTTCAAGTAAGGCTGCAGAGCACAATGCTCCTGTCAGTGAACTTTATTCCCAACATGCTGCAACAAATAGAGATGCATTTTTTGCCCTTTTTGTTTTCTATGGCTGTAGATTCAAGGCAACGCTGCTTGGTTTTTAATTTATATTAATGGGCGCCTCGAATTTAGCAGCAATTAGCAGCTTAACACAAGCACGGAATTAGAATATGATATAATCAATAAAACACCATTAGCAGATAAAGGCATTAATCTAGCCTTCAAGCCATGGATTAATTTCATTTTGTTAGTCGTGCAGATCTTTTTGGTTTCAAGTTGACTTTTTTTGACCACCAGTAGTAGTTTCATAGTTTTGGCAAGACGGGCCCCATTTTCGATTGCACTGTGCATGAGCAAGAGTGGGAGCACGCGGCGTATGCGACTCCTTCTGACAGCTGGCCGAGGTAAAGTTCAAACTGAGATTTAGCATGCAGCACGAGCTAATTGGCTTAGTCAGAAGGACTTTTCTGATGAAAGTGAAACTCCAGAACAGCGGAACTTCCACGCGCATGCCACAGGTACCCCATATGGAGTAGGTGACAGTAGATGAGATTTTGGCTTGCCTCACTGTATTTATTTGCATGTTAATGAGGTAGAGCTGCCAGAACTGAGCATACGTGTTCTTTTGTCATGAAGGTCATGGCGGGACATAAGCCAGTCTGACTTCTTTTCCTCTCTTGCTCATACATTTTGTTGGGTTTTAGGTTTTATCCCTCTGCCTCCTCCTCTCATTGTTTGAGGTGAGCGTTGCTTGAAAGTGAAGAGTCGACAACTTGTCGCTGTACGTATGTGTTTATTATGTTGAACCACCAGTCTTAACGGCTACAACAAAAACAGAGCATTTTTTGCTGAGGCATTTAAAAGGCTTTTCACCAGCTAATCAGCTGAAAAATGCCCACTGGTTTCAAAATTGCCATATAAACCAGGCGGTTGTGGAAATATAAAGGCCAGTATATTATAGTATTTTACTGTTGCAAGCAAGGTCTCTAGACCTGTGAAACAATACCTACTTTCCTGTGCAGAGATGCACTATTAGTTCTCTTGCTTTAACTGCATAATACTGCCTGAGTAATGGAAACCAATGAACTGCAAAAAAACAAAGAAAAGGCCATCAGTGACTGGTTTGGTTCTCATTAGGTGAATTTATTGTTTGCAGTCTTGTGTTAACTTTGATGAGTCATGTTGCATCCGATTATAACATCCCCGAACACGACAGGAAAACCTGACACTGTAAAGCGTCTGTACCGTGCTACTCTTCTTTCATCAGCAGTTTATACTGTATATCACACTTATTCAGTTAAATAAAAGCTGCAAAAGGCACAAATGGTGCTGTGTTATATACTGCACAAGGCAGGTGAATGCTGTTAGAGGTGTCGTCGATGGCCAGGACAGACTGATTGTCACCATTATGAACTGCGGAATGTTCCTTTAAGGGTTCTGACTTTACACAGCTGAGGCGCAAGAGCTGAGAGTCCGATGTGGTGCACGAGGGGCGCACGAGAGAGAGAGAGCCGGAGAGCCGAAGAGAGGGAGGAGGCCTGAAGCGAAGCGTTCATGTTTTTTGAATGAACGTGTACCTGCAAACAAAGTGTGTCTCCTAATGAGCTTCTCTGTGATGATAACTCGTCTTACAGCGTGCCCACTGTTCTGGCATCAAAGCATAAATTATGCTCAGTAAATGAGACACAGCAGATGAAACATCTCCCAGTCAGCGTGAGGCATTATTGTGGCCCAAATTAAAGCTTAGTGAGTTAATGGCTTATGTTTTCCAGGCTTTTTAAGTTTGAACGCGAGTGGGTGTGTGCGTCTGCATGAAATGGCTCCAGGCAGGCAGCCAGCAGCTAATTTTGCATAACATATTTTCTGCTTCAAACAATGTTGCGAGTGCATCAAAGTGCATTAGTTTGGTAGTTTAGTCGTGGACCTGCATTCGACCTGCACAAAGGGGGCACCTTAAGGCAATGTTAACTGCTTTTTTTGACTCGACTTGGGGCCAGCACGAGAAGCTGCAAACAAAACATTGACATATCATCAAACCGGCATTAGAATTCATTTGGAGTTTCGTTTCCGGCCACCTGATACAATGTAACGGCTCTGTTTTGGTCTGGGTTGGTCGTGTGCAGCGGGAACATCAGAGCTGCCGCTGGACACGTGGGTTAATGAGAGCGGCGAGACCGAACCAATATGTTATTCATCTTATATCAATATTTATTAAGTTAAATTTATTTAATTTTTTCCCCCTCAGGCTGTAATCTGTATCCTCCCATATTTACCTTTATGCCTATGTTTGAGGGTGTGATAACATCTCTCCAGTGTTACAGTTTCCCACGTATGATAAAAGAGCAGTCTTGCGCAGTACAGATGTTCATGTCTTGATTGAGGAATGTGTTGCCGTTTCAAAGAAAACATGATTGTGACCTCTGTGGCACCTCCTCCAGCAGCACAATAGGCATTCATCACGCCACTGAGTAGTTTGATCACACATTTGTTCTCATTTACTCTCCTCCGTCTGTGGGTCTCACTCTGGCGAAAGTATGGATGAAGTGTGTGTATGACACACAAACATCCTCACACAGTATCAGAGTTTCATACACACCGACAGTCAGCCATTACTCATTTGAATTCCACCAGCAGTAAGATGTCTGATGTGTTTAATTGGCCACTGGGGAGCTATTGGCGGGATCATGCTTTTTCTCTCTGTCTCTTTCACTGTTTCAATCTTTTCTGTCCCTCTCTCCACCTTTGCTTCATACCTCTTCCCGCCTCTGCCTCTCAGAGCCTTCCACCCAGCTTTCTCTTTTTAGCCATCCTTCCCTCTGCCTGACAGCTGATTTAAGTCCAGACTCACTGAAAACAAAGCTCCTTCACCCAGTCAAAATACCCTCATGTACGACCAGGCAGAAAACGGTTGGCAGTCATTTGAGGTTAACCTCTCAAATGATTTTTCCAGGGGAGAATTTCTTTATGACTTTCCCATTTAAACATGTCACTTTTACGAGACGTCACTGTAACCCGAATCTCCTGGAACATTATCTGCAAAAAATCTTTGATGTCCCACGCTGTGTCCCGGACCTGACATCACATTGACGTATGAACGCATTACGCTGCTTTGGTTTTAATATCATTACATGTTAGATGAGATCAGTTCAGTTTTCTTTATAACGTGTCTCTCCATTATACAAGCAGATACTTCTTTGAATAAAACTTGTAGCTGCTCTAGAGAATTTTAACAGGGTTCGCTGCTTTGCTTGATGATACCTCTGCGCTCTGCACTGTACATATAAAAGAATGTGAGACGTGCCCTGCTTGCGATGCTATGGCTCTACCTCAGCTGTTGAGTTTAATCCCGGTGAACTAAATTTGACCTAATGAACCACAGGAATTGTCACCTTTGACCCCTGCTGGAATATGTCATTGATAATGTGGTTACCGTATGTCCTCGCCACGTTTTCATTTCCTGTCCTCGGTACACGCCGCCCCTGTGAACTTTCCGAGTCGTTCCTCTGTATGCAAATTCCCATCTGGTGCGATTATCCATGACTCTTTGTCAGTTTTCTGAGACCTCTGGGAAAGTTGACATTGGTGCTTTCATCTCCACTTTCAAAAAAAGTTTCCAGCTACTTTGTCGACCTCTAAAAAGCTGTCCACAATTATAAACACATTATTTGTAATGAGTCTTAATTATAAATTCCAATCATAGAAGTTGCCCTAAAACCCTCCATTTCAGAAAGTGTGCATATAATGATGCAAAGGTCATGCAGGATATTCATTAAAGTACTGGTGTAGCCTGAAAAAAAATATAGTGTCTAGTGTTTTAGTAATATAAGCATCACATATAGCAGCCTCATTAAAAGCCACACACAGAAAATATTATACAGTGTAGAGGAAAAAAAACGAAATGAAAATGATAATCAGGGTTCACAAGGTTTATGAGCAATTTAGCATTTAAGACTAACAAAAGTTTGGTGACATTGTACAGTAGAAGTACACAGTGATATAAGTGGTGTTGTACCGGACCACATTGTATTGGGAGCAGTTTTAATATTTTTTGCCATCCCTGCAGCAAAAAGAGAAAAGAAAACGTACAGAATAGCCCTTTTCCATGTGGCTAGGAAAGGAGTGAGAGCCGGAGCGAAAGGAGGAGATAACCGGAAGTCTAATCCAGCTTCTGGGCATCTTTGCCCGAAGAAGAAGAAAACAGTGTCGTATGTAAACGTAAACAGAGCGGCAGCTGCTCCAAGGACCGACAGGATTTACTGATTATTGGATTTACTACTTACAAATATGAGGCGGGCAGATTATTAACAAAACCTCTCCACAAAATGCAGTCCAGAACAACCATGATCTCACTGATGAGACGTGAAATTGAATTTTACACCTCTACAGCAGTGTCAACAAACTGCCCCCCCCCCAAAAAAAATGGTATTCAGAAAGCTGTCATTATTGTCAAAGCATTCTGCATTCTCCAGGTTTACAGCAATTACAGTTACATTTTTTCAGGTGGGGAGACATTATTCCAAAGTGATCTTTTGCCATAGAGCCCAGGCTCTTCTAATTATAGTCATGCTGACAATACTAAACCAGGACGTTGCAGAGAGTCATATTATTCAGAATGCGGCTGCCAGGGTCTTGGCAAAGACAGAAATAAGAGACCACATAACACACGTTCTGTTTCACTGATACAGGCTTCTTTTGTCTGCTACAATTTATGTGAAAGCTTTAAATCCCCCGCAAAGTGGATACATTCGTTCAAAGATTTTGGACTGCTTGTGATTTTGCTCTCCTGCTTTTCCCCTGATTGTTTCTCACACTAAATGTAAAAAATACAATATCTTTTTTTTTTAGGTTTGAAGTCACAAATCTAATTTCACAGATTATTCTTTCAACAGGAAATGAAAGAACCTCCTCTCGCCTTTTTAAACTTTCATTGCTGTTGTTACTTATTTCTGTCCTCATTTGAAAGTTCATCCTTTTTGTTCTCCACCGTTTCTGCGTGCGATTGTGTTTGTATTTATTGGTGCCGTTTGAGAAATTGTGTTTCACTTTCTTTTAGTGGCTTGAAAGATGTTAGCAAGTAAAATATTAACATCACAAAAAGGTCGTGGTTTGGTTGTAAAAGCTGGTTAGTTTTTTTCCGCACCACAATATAAGTATGTATTACAATACAAATTTTTTTTTAATAATATGCAAAGGAATGCACAGCTTACCTTTTGCTTCATTAAGAAATTTATACCCAGACAAATTACCTAAATAGAGCTGTTATTTCCATATTCCATAAAATGCCATTCAATTCAAACCAAACTTGGCTTTTTTATCAGTCCCCAAAAAATTAAAACTCCATTATGAATCTTTGGAAACAGGGAACAGTTCCAATCCATTGTGCCATCAAATGAGATGTAACTGCATTTGCCAGATCAGTGGTTCTGCCACGCCCCCTTTTTGAAGCCAATAAATCAATCAATCAATAAATTGCCCTTAACCATTAAATAAATGTGCAAATTAAAAACTGCCAGAGAATTTATACTCATAATAAATCTCTCCCACTACATGAGTAGTTGCAGTCAATGCTTGATTATTTTTTACAATAATTTTAATAAAATATTGCAGCTACAGTCAAAAGTCAACATGTAAGATGTCTCTTATTCTTTAACACGACACACTATATCACAAGTTTGAGCTTTGAGCTGAATATTTCAGGTTATTACAGTGATCCAGCTGACTCCCTGCAACAAATAGGATCATTCAGTCCTTGGAAAATGATAGAATTGATTTCAGATGAGTCCTTTCAGCAGTTGTAACCAAGTAGAAATAATAAAGAATGTCGTCTGAAAGCCTGATTCAATCCTCTCATATTTGAAAATATTTTATTTTCAAAATACTTCATGAGGACGTATGGCTCGATAAGTAGCAGGAACATATGTCGTGAAATCATATAATACACTTGTTTATGCCAATTAAATTCTAACAACTAGATTTTACAGCAATTCTGTGTAATCAGAGTGGCTGTATGACACAATTAACTGAAGGCAGGAATGAAAGAATAACTGCTTTCCAAAGGATGCAGATAGTGGGTTTCCATGGCTACAGCCCAGTTACAGAGCAAGGCTTTCTGCTTGAATTTATAAAAATGGAGACACTTGAATTTGATGATAAACAGCCCATTATCTTCATTTCAAACTGACTGGGATTATTTTCTCATCTTGCTGTATTTCATTTTTCATTTTCGTGTTGCTGCAGGCCGGTTGTGGCTTTCTCTCTCCCCGTCTTTCAAGATGGTGGGTACCATCAAAGTCAAGGATTTTTGTCTCAAAAGCACTGAAGCGCAGACACAAGACATCTGGCAAAGCATTTCAAATTATGTAACAATCCAAATAAATCGATTGTGCTCAAAAATAACTAGGCAGCAAACTGTTGCTGCAGTTGATGCCCTGAAAAAAAACCAAGCAGAGAAGCCCAATGTTCTCAGCTCTCCAGCTAACATCACGCTAACAGCATTTCTTGGCGAACTAGAAAGTTAGTTGGAAATTTAATGTTGCCAGACACACAAGAAGTAGAGCAACCTCAGCAACAGTCTTCATGCCTTTTCAGCTCTCGAAGGCCTCTCCACCACAGTCGGACTGGCCATCAGGACCGCTGGGACAAATCTCGATGGTTAAAAAAAAATCCATAAAGATTTAAAAAGTTATTACCAGCCCCATCAGTCTATTAAAGCTCAGAGGTCATCCCACCTTCCATTTGAAATATCCCCTCAGCACCTTTAAACTTCAACATCATCAGCATCAGGAAATCGGAGGTCAAAAATCTCCATGTCGTAAAACATGTCATATATTTTCTTTTGCTCTGAGGCGTACAAGGGTGTTTTATTGGATGCTTGAGTTTTGTAATAAATTTGGGAACTAACATGGAGACCAGATACCCGGTCACAACAACAATTTTAAAAAGTAAAACATTTGTAATTTCACTTTGCAGAGCATCTGTGCGCAGTGTAATCAGAAACGTTTTGTGCAGCCGCAGCTGCGTTTTCAGCCTAACACTGTCACTGATTCTAATTAGTGTGATGATGGACAGGGAGAGAGGACAGGCCAACCAGACCAAGAACACAAAATGTGTGGCTGAAAAGGAAACTAAAACAGAGTGAGTGTGGAGGCAGGGTTGCATAACAAATATATGGACTCTGGGCTATAGGCCCCATTAAACTAAAACTGTGCATTGAAACCAACATCTATAATTTATGTTGATGGAGATCGTGGCCTCTCTTGTATGAAATTGCAGTGAAGCACTGCTATTGCCCAATGCCACACACAGCCAGGATACAAAGGAGGCGGCGAGGGAGATGGGCATAGAGAGAGAGAGAGAGCAGGAGGTGGATGTACATTAGGCACCTGTAACAACCAAAATGGCTGCATTTTATTGTTTCTTGCACCATCTGCAGCGGTGATCGAAAACAGGGGGAGAGGGGGTTGGGGGTGGGAGGCAGTGACAAATGACGTAGTGAGCCAAGTTGAGAGAATATCAATTCAAAGAAGGTGGGGAGAGAGAAGTGATAGAACGTGATTAGAACCTGTGTGAAGCTTTTTAAAGTCAATAAGAACAACTGCTTTTGACAAATGCTTCTGCTGTGAATGGCACCAGAGAGGAAACAAGCCAGGGGTGGGGGGCGTGGAGAGATGTAGCGCATGGCATTGCGCACCTGTCGAGGACGGCAACAATTTTTCATCTTTCATCATCATAAACCTAATGCTTGTTATAATGATTGGAGGAGGTGCACGAGAGGCCTGGGAAATAATCAGAAACAAATGGCAGAGGAGAGTGCATAAGACGTGGGTGCTGGAGGAGTAGATTATGCCAGGGTGATTGGGAAAAGTAATTGAAAATGGCCAGAGCCACGATAACAGCTGCTAATAACAGATGTTTCTGCAGCAGGATTTTGCTGATGCTGTATTTTAAACTGTGATGATGAGGGGGAAAGAGGCAGGAAATTGGAGGGGGGGGGCTCATACAGGCAGGTTAGGTTGGCGACAGCGTGCTTGGCGACAGCAGCATTAAGGGGAGTGATTAAAGTAATTAAAGGTTGTAATTAAACCTGGAAGCCATGATGATGGAGACGTATATGGTGTGTGCATGCAGATCTGCAGGCTGGCGCATAGCATGGTATTGCTTTGCTGGCCGCTGAGCCGCTCACGATCCAGTGACTTTGTGAAGGTCATGCCGGTGCTGGTTCTCTAAGACGGTCATTTCTTTCATTACATTCTGTACCTGGTTACACGGTTGTCTATTCAGGGTCACTGAGGAGTGGAGCCTGTCCAAGAATGTACTGCACTGAGTGGAAGGCTGGAAAACACCTGTCCAGTACAGATAAATCAGCGTTTCACTGCTTCAAGTGAAAGGTCCCACCATGGGGCTAACTTGCAGTACTGTTGTTACACAATCACTCACAATCGCTGTTTTATTCCTCAAGAATCAATAGTTCACATTTTGCTGCCTAAAGCTTAGTTGGCTGCTGTCTGCCTCAGCTAATACTTCACAGCGCTGATGGTGTTTGTTGGTTAACAGCCTCGTGTGTTGCACATCTTAAGGCATATACCTTAAGAAATCCATAAGAGAGAGAGTTCAACAAAGACAGAGCGAATAGATTACGTGATATTGGCATTTGATGTATTAATCATTTAGATCGCACTGCTGATGTTCTATATTTCCCCCTGAAACAACCAAAGCTAACAAGACATGACTCCATCACCATTTATCCTGTCACTCTTCTCCAAGCCCATTTAGTCCCACAGAAGACATAAAGCCCAACAGGTTTGTGACTTTGAAGACTTTTCACTGCGCTGCTGGACTATAGCCTCATTCAAATGAGTGAGAGAGCTGCATTTTCTCACAGAGGAGGCAGGCCGGGAGGTGCAAAGAGGGGGTTTAATAACTAACAAACTGAGGAATGAGGCCGAACCCAAAACTAACACACTGTAGTGCACGGGCCAAAAAAAAAAACCCCAAAACAATAAGAAAAGCAGAAACAGGAGGAACACTGGTGAGCTGAGCTGAATAAATCCAATACACCAGAAAGGATGAGCCGACAAAGACAAAGGGGCAGACCAAGACTTATATACAGGAGGGATAATGATGCATAGGTGGAACACGCTATGGCGGGGCAGACAGTCACAAGGACAAGAAGTAAAACTGAAAGCCAGTACACAATACACAATAAGACAGGAAATAAAAACAAAAACAGAGTCCAAAAAAGTGACACAAAAGAATCTGGGGGCAGACATTGGAGCTCTCTGTCACAGGAAAAAAAATCAAAAGACATTGCCTCTTAGGATCAGTTCATGTGGTTCTGGACTTTTCATTGCCAGCAAATACAGTAGTTTGATTGACCTATCCTTTAAATGGTGTAGGGCATGAATATATTCAGAATGAGTGGATGCAGCATTCCTCTCTGTAATTATTGTTAGGATGTTCATGGTTAGGACAGTATTACCCTATAAATATTTACTGTTTTTTCATGGACAGCACTTTCCCAGGGCAGGTTTTCAGCGTTAGCAGTAATAATGCAGCAGGCCACAGCATACAGAATAAAACTGCTGCTTGGAACTGTCTACCACAGACATACACCGTTGAGCATGTGCTTTGGACCAGTGAGTGGCTGAAAAGTGCTTGAACAGGGATAGATTTGCACTTGACTTAGGCATTGTTTTGTTCAGTCGTTAGACATCCTCACCTACAGAATAAAAAAGAGGAGGCAAGACCGAGTAGACTGCGGCCGTCACAGACAAGAGCACTCAGGGAGAGGCAGTCGGTGAAAAGACTGAAATTCCCCAGCACCCTTTAAGAGCCATCATTACAGAAAGGAGCCTGGCAGGTGATGTGATGGCATCAAACCTCCACAAACACAATAGGTATCTCCTTAATGCAAAAAAAGTGGAGACAGTGAAGTTGGAGGACGTGGAGGAGTTGACTGACAGTTTAAAGTGGCACACTCCTGTTAAAGCCAGACCGAAATCAATGCGAGGGAAACGTTACCATTCAGAAGGCAGAGCGGTGCACAAAAACTGGACAGAACACAAAACACAGACGCCGAGCTCACATACTGAAAGCAGCGCCCGGGGTGCATAAATGTATTAACACCTAGACAGGTGATGTCTCCAGGGTGATGAAAAATTATATTTGGTTTACATTTATTATCGATTTGCTGTGTCCTCTCGCTGAGCAATGAGCCACAGCCGCTGTGCAGAAATTAGCATTTGTTCAGTGAAAACCTGATGAAATGAATCACTTAACAGAAGATTTCATTGACATCTGTGTGGACTCGGAAGGACGCTGCAGATAACAGTGGGAAACACGGTGAAAAATACTGATGGCTGTTTCCATTAACAGCTGCCCTAGTCAACTATTATCTGCATTTTTTTTCCTTTGCTTTCTCAAAAAATGAATAATGAGTACAATAAGAACTGCTCCCCGTTGCATTAGGAGCATTTCTTATTAAACCAAAGGGGCAGAGGCGAGCTCCTTTCTCAAATTAATTGTGTGTCCTGTCTTCAATGAAGAATGGAAGGAACACTAACCAGCCATTACACCAAATCTGAAAAATGAACACATTTTCCCCAGTGTAACTGGTGTAAAAACCAACCAGTTTATGTTCATATTGTAAATCTGCATCATATTAGGACTCAGTACTACAGTAGAAACATCACATTTGTGTTAGTTTGTCACTGTACTTTTACAGCCAGAGGACACTCAGTGACAATGGTAAAGTTATGAAAAAGCACCTGGAAAGGTAGGACTGTGGTTCAGGGTAAGTGTGTGCAGCTCTCTGTCACAGAAATCTTGATATATATATGGAGACGGAATATAAACGCAAGAAATGTATCAACTTGAAGAAAGCAAAGTATGTCCCAGTTCTTTTAAATTGATTAGATGGGTCAAGGTTGGGTACTCTGTGGTTTGTGTTGCCGTAACAACCAATGCTTGCAGGCTGCCATGGCAATGCATCAGAAATAGAGTAGTGGAAAATAATTGTTCATTATGGGTGGGAAGGCTGGTACCAAAGCCAATGAAAGTAGTCATTTTACAATCGAATGACACAAAAAAGCAGCATATCCACACGCTGAGAAAGCCGAATTAGGATGGCAAAATTGGCAATTTAGATACAGCAGCACACAAGGCAAAACAACATTACTACAGCTGGTTATTTAACTCGTGATTTTTGCTACCTTTCTGTTTCCCACAGTCTTCCTTGAATTTGTGTTTACTCATTTGTCGGTCCTGTCCACTGTGTAGTATTGTTTGATATTTTTTGTCAAAGGTCCTAAAATTTTTGTTGCAGGTTCTTTTTAGGATTGGTGTCAACCTAATTAAATTTTAGAACATTCTGAGACATCCAGTATCTCATGGCATTCAGGGAGTCTTTGAGACTGGGTAAATTACTGAGATCCTTGTGTTTCAAGTTAAACATCAGGATCCAATGTAGAGCTCAGTATTATCTGCATTGAAATGATATATCTAAGATCAATTAGTTGAAAAGCCCAAATGTAAATTATACATAGAAAATAAGGACCAAGAACAGACCCTTGTGGCACTCCAAAGTCCACAGCAGCAGTCGGCAGACGTCTCATCCCCAAGTGCTGCTAATAATTCTCTGTTAGATAGATAGGATCTGAACCAAGAAAGAGCAGATACAAATTAATATTGTCATTCTAGTGAAGGACTCCTTTCCACCAAAAATCTCCCACAGTGATTTTTCATACCTTATTCAATCATTGATCTTTTCGTTGACCTGATGACTATTTAAGTCATATTTCAGTTCGCACAGCTTCTTCTTCTGGGATAAAAAAATAACTCTGGTTGTTCCAACAAACCCAGCCCACTCAAATCCAACCACTATTCCAGGGTCAGCAGCAGAAAACACTTTCTCCTGTGCTTTTTTTTTTCTTCCAGACTTCTGCTAAATGTGTCAAGTCAGTCTGGCATATATGCAGGACTCATTTCCATTTGCAGGCTCTAAACCCTCTAAACTGAAACATGTTGATGGCACAAACTTGAGAAACTTGATGACATTTTGTAGTGGGCTTAGTGAATATCTCCCACAGATGTATGATTATCTGGTACAGTAGCTGTAACCACAGCAGATACCGGATCTGATAGGAGTTTGCATGGGAGGTCTGTTCCTCTGTTTAGTATTCTGCCCGACTCTTTCAATCTGTATCCTGTCAGTCTGCTTCAGCATTTCCAATTCAGCATAGTGACATTTTGAAATTTATTCAGTACCAATCAACAGACACACAACAGGGCAGAGCAGAAGTTTGTTCCGTGTTCACCCCTTTCCCTCGTGATGGACAGACTGAATGACAAACTGAGCAAGGGGAGCAAGGATGAAAAAAAACGGAGAGGTGTAAAAGAGCAGAAAGGAAAAAAGAAAAGGCTGCTGGATCCAAACGAAAACAGGATAAGAGAAACAGTTTGTGGTTAGCTGTCTTAGACAGAGGGAAGAGAGGAGGAAATGATAATTAAAACGAATGTAATGGATCAAAGTGGAAAAAGAGAAGAGAGTTAAATTGGTCAGTGTGGTCAATGAGGCTAATGGCTGTACATGGCAATCTGTCTTTTCTCTCTCTCTTTCTCTACAGGCTCTCTACAGAACAGGACGCGAGACAAGGCCGTCAGAAATATCCGAAGGACACAAAAACACAGACATGGACATTTGATAAGGAAATAATCAGCTTCGGAACTTTACTTGGAGCGGTGGTTTGGGCTCTAGGGGTCGAGAGTACACATCAAAAGTAGTTGTGATTGAAGCAGAAAGACAGCAGAGTAACTTGGATCAGTGTGTGCAGGTGAGTTAAGCAGGTGTTTGCAGGGCACAGCAGACAGCTGGCATAAAGTGGGCATGGCAGGGGTCCTACCCTCGGATTACAGTTTCGCAGATTAGAGCTAAGCAGCAGTCACCTCGAGCTCATCTGCCCTATGAAATTCACGCCGCCAGCCAAGAGGTCATTCACAGACACGCACACACACACACACTGGCACAGCTGTAGAACACAATTAAATTAGTGCAACTGGCAGACGGTGTGCAAACCCTTGCTTAACTCCATGCACATATTACATCACAGGCATAAACACGAGCACATAACGCACACTCACACTCTAGGCAGCAGGACAGATGCTGCCCCCACCCTTCCTACCATTGTCCTCTCAAAGCCAGCTGGAGAGAAGATGAGATTTGGGGCTGATTGGTTTTGTCTTTTTTCCCCCCCATCGCAGCCACTGCACATCACTCCATCTACCACTTTCAACTTCTCTTAGTGGAGCCTTGACCCCGGATGAACTGTGTTTATAAAAAAATCTTTCCATCAGAGGGATGTCGATCAATCCGCTCAGGATGCTTTGATTACTTCTTCCAAAGTTGTTTTTGCTTCTATCTTTGCCTCTTTTTTATTTTTCATCTCTATGGAGACACGGCTGAACAGTGGAAGGACTTGTTGATTAGTTGTTGCGCTTTTTTCTCCTGAACTGTGGATACCACATCAGTCAAACATAGCAGAGCCCATCAACTGCAGCGTTGACATCAAGAAGGTGAAAGAGTGCAGAGAATTGAAAGCGCATCATGGTTTTTTTATTAAGATTTCATCAAGCACCACAAAGAACTGAAACTTTTTATCCCAACTTTTAAAACTTTGCATTTGAAGACAGAAGCAACAGAAGAGAGCTTTGAAGTTGACACACCAAACAGCTCCCAGAGACCCCTTGAAACAGGCAGATGCAGACATTGGACTGAGCAAGGTGAAAGTGGGAAGGGGAGACCTTCAGACAGAGAAAGATTAGGTGGGATGAACCTCAAGAGAAAGGCAAGAGTAGAATGCTGAGAAAACAGCAGATGAAAGAGGAACCAATCACAGCAGAAAAGAAACCAAAGGCAAAAGAGAGGGGAAGAGAGGTATTTTTTATGTTGAGGATGGCTAGAGACGTGATGGAACACCCTTCAGGCCAAACCTCCTCCCTTGTGCGGCTCCTCCTCCCTCTCCTCCTCCCTTCTGCCCTCCCTCTCTCCGCTGCTCTCAAATAGTCTGCCAGCTTTCTTTGGCTACGTTGCCTCAGTGCAACGAGAGAGAGAGAGGGAGAGAAAAGAGAGAAAGCAGAGCACTGGAGCCAAGCTCACCATTCACACAGATGGTAGAGAAAGCGAGAAGGATCTGCTGCATCCATTCACTGGATCTCACTGAAGATGGACACTGCAGTTAGTGAAAGCCAGAGAAGGGGAAGTTAGAAAGTAAAAGAAAAAAGAGGAGGAAATGAACAAATGACAGAGAGGGGGGAAGGCTGAAACTGTTCTCGACGCTGACAGAGATATCACCTCACTTTGAAAGCAAGGGGCTTTGTAAGCAGTCGGGCTACAGCCGTGTGTGATTCGGCTGCGTGTGTGTCAAGAGAGCTGTGGGTGAGACGAGCACATACTGTAGCTGTGGAGGAGAGGGAGGGAGGGGGTCCAGCAGGAGACAGAGTGAAGGCGTCGGAGCATCGCTGAGTGCACAGCTTGACTGTGAGACAAATTGACTCCGACACATACTGGGTGATCTTCTGCTTCAGATTCATAGCGAGGAGGTCGTCTGGATCGAGCTGACCAGGCCCTGGTGGTCGTTGCACAGAAGCGGAGGAGGTGGTGGGCTGGGGACAGTGGCAGGCCCAGGGGTGGGGGCATGGCCATGGGGGGGCCGCATCCCGTCCTCCACACTGCACCGGGACAGGCGATGGGGCTGGGGGTCCTGGGGCGGGGGTCTATCAAAGGGAGTCCCCAGACACTCCGAGCTCAGGCCCTCGCTGAGCGGAGGCATGGCCGGGGCAGCAGGAGGTGAGGGTAGCACCGGCGGAGGGGGCAGAGCGGAGAAAGCGGGCAGGGTGAGATGCTCCCGCAGAATCTGGGTTCTCCTCACCTCGCTGGTCCTCGTCTTTCTCACCTCACTCTTCTTCTCCGTCTCACTCCGCGGAGGCGTCAGCTTCAACTACCTGGAGCCGCCCGGGTGGGAGGAGTCGAGGCGAGTGAAGCTAGTGCCCAGCTATGTGGGCAGCCACCGCCTGTCACCGCCTGACACCCCGCAGCAGAAGACATGTGCCTGCACACACTGTGTGGGTGACCCCGGCGTTTCTGATTGGTTCGATGAGAACTATGACCCAGATATCTCACCTCTTTGGACCAGAGACAACATCCAGCTGCCCTCTGATGTCTACTACTGGTGGGCGGTAAGTCTGTTTTCTGTTGGCAGATAATTCAGCTCTTCTGAATTTCTGAATCTACCCCTGATTTGGTTTAGGGTGAATCATAAAACATGTAATTACATAAGAGGTTGATACAAAACTCTCACATCATTACTGTAAATATGAAGCTACAGCAAGTTATTTTAGCTAAGATTGGCATAAAGACTCGAAATAGAGGAAACTACAAGCCTGGTGCTGTCCAACAATAATAAAATCTGTTTACCAGCAACTCTGAATCTCACTAATTACAACTTCTCTTGTTTTTTGTGCATTCAGCTAAGTGTACAAAATCCCCTGTGACACCACCATGGACTAAACAAGATACATTGCGTTGCTAGTTAGGGCCTTTAAGTTAACATCAGATTTTTGTATAGTTGATCTCTCTTTCATATGCTAATGTACCCACACTGAACATTAGCATAGTTGATATTAATTACTAAAATTCAATGCCACTTATCTGGTATGGGTTGTGCACTTTCTCCTGTGTTCCTCAACACCTCTACAAAAAACGCTTGTGATTTGTGTGTATGGCACACTGTTTTTCAGTTACATGGATGACATGTCGTACGTTTATTCGGGGCAGCAGGGCACCAACATAGGGACAGTTATACATCATAATCGCATATCTCTCTCCACCCTCATCGTTAAGCCAACCAATCCCCTCTTACAAGTACGACATGCTCCTCATGTGTCCCTGCCAGTCATAAGTCATGGTGTTAGTGGAGAAGTGGAACATTACAGGGTTAGCCACTGGGCTTTCCTTAAACCACAACCGAGTAATGACTAAAAACTGAGAGAGAGTGCATTCAAAATGAAAGACATGGGAAACATTTCCTTTTTGTTTCCAGTATTCGCTCCAGTGTTGCACGGTGTCCTTTAGTGGCTGGTTTGGAGTCCTGTTTCAGATCAGTGTCCTCAGCCCGGCTCTGAAATGGCAGAAAACTGCAAACACAGGCCCACAGCTGCCAAGTCATTAGGTCACACTGCAACAGGGAGGTGATGAACTGGGGGGGGAGCACAATGAATGAGAGGAAGAAAAGACAAAGAGAGGGGTACTAGATAGGGGTAGAAACGAGGAGGTCAAAAATAGGTGAAAGCAGAGAAAGTAGAAAAACAGGAAAAAAAGGAAAAATAAGGAACATCTGCAAAGAAATGATACAAACCAAGAAAAAAGAGGGCAAAGGTACAGGGCCATTCCAAGCAGGACAGACATAGCAGTCCCTGCAGACCTATTAGATCAGCGTTTCTCTGATTGGACCATATGCTTTTTTCTCAGAGGTGCTGTTCCATTATTCAATGTAAGAAAGAGCATCATTTCAAATTGCAAGGAGTCTGGCACTTGCATTTGCTATACTTAGCTGAAAATGTACTGCACAGCAATCTTGAAATCTCTCTTGAAATCATATTTCAGACTTATTGTTCCTCGCCATGAATGCGTTATGTCACTCCAACGCTGTTAGAGTTGTTCGTGCGTTTCACCCAAGGGTTTTAAACCATGTTTGCTTCCACGACTACTTTCAGAAATTTCACATGGTTTTCAAATGGAGATTTGTCAGGGAAAAACGCACTGCATTAAAGGTCTGGATTTGTGAAAGAACATCAAGGTGAATCTAGATGGGCCTGTACGTAGGAGGATCATCAAGTCATTACCATCTTTACGAATGGTAAAAAAAACAACCCTTTTGAGGTCTTTCTTTTTAATGTCTCCTGTTCCCTTTTAATCTCGAAGCCAAACCCCATGTTCATCTGTTGTTTGAAAAAATCAATGTAATTTCCATCGCTAATTTCATCAGTACGGCAAGATTCATATTGGACTTTTATATCTGTTTCTAGCTTATGTTTTCTTTATGAGTGGCATCATGTAAAGGTGAGGGGAAGTTCAAGATTTTGCTGTTGGGAATAAGAAGACAGAATATGTGGTTGTTTCCCAGTAACACTGATTCACAGTGAAAGGTAGCTGTGTAAGTGCTCCCCAGCCAATTATCTGCTTTTCTCTCTTCTGCAAGAAAATCTCCAGTCCGAAGCAGTTTATTATGGAAAGTCAACATTACCAAACTTAATGGTGAAATAACCACTCTTCACTGCCCCCCCCATCCCACTACTTTTAGTACAGTCCAGTCAGCCAGCGTCAGGAAGGAAGGAAAACAGATGATTATGTGCATGCATGACTGAGTAAATGCTCTTCAATCAATCCTAATGTGTTATTGTGCACTCCCTCCATCAGGAGAAAAAAGGAATCAAGCATTAAATGACAGAATCATTTTAAAGAATGATGTGCTGTCCAGGACTTAATTGATGTTTTAGTTTGATGAAACGCTTTTGCGCTCAAGATTTTAAATACTCAGCCACCAATTTTTGTTCATTAAATGAACCCAGCTTTGTGTTGATCAGTGTGATTCATTGTATGCAAGTTTGCAATTTGCATGATAAGAGATGAGACAGGGGAAAAAAATTGCTTGAACTGAGGTTTGGACATTTGCTTCCAAAGACAGCTGATTTTAGATTGTAGGAAGAAGAAAGTCTTTCCCACGTTAGAAACTACTCGCTAGTTTCTTACATCCCGTATAGGTTGCTTTGGTGGGAGCCAATCCCAGCTGACACTGAGGGCGGGGGCAAGCCCTGCACCGGTCGGCAGTCTCTCACAGGGCTGTCACACGGAGACAAACAACCACTCACACGCGCAATCAGCCTAACCTGCGCGTCTTTGTCGGAGTGGGAGGAAGCCGGAGGACCCGGAGAAAACCCACGCAGAACATGCAAAGTTGAACCGAGAAGCTTCACAGCACTGACCACTGCACCACCACACCACCCTCAGGGTGTACCATTAAAACCTAAAAGCTCTTAGCTAATAAATGCTAAATGATAATATTCAAATCAGTTTAACCAAACACAATCAACAGTTTTAAGGGTAAATATACCAGGCAATCCTTAAATGTAGCTGTGATGGTTGTTTAATCCTTTCCCCTGGCTCAGCGTTTTTTTCATTGGTCATTATAAAAGAATGGAGCATGATCCTGGGATTTAAAGACTCTTCAAACATTCACCAAATAAATAAGCAACAATATTACTTTATTATTATTATTATAAGATGTTTGAAAGACTGTGTGCTGAGCCTGAATGTTGTTTTCTTTCTTCTGGAACAGTTTCACTTGTACACATGGAGAAATATGTGTTTTAGTTGGTAATATTTATGTAGTTTTAGAGTGATAGAGAAATATCTGATTAGCCTAACAAATGTTATTTGGTCAGCTTGCCAAACATCTACTAAACATCAACTATCAGCATTGTGTTGTGTAAATTTCAGTATGTTGTTTCATTTTTGTTAAATGGAATTTTACAAAGCTTACATCATTGTTGACTCCTCCAACAGTGTTCTATGTGAGGTATTGGTTTGGATGAAAAGCAAAAAGTTGTATTTACTGAAAAGTAAGTGTCATGAAGCTTTTACTTCAGGAGGCAGAGGATAGCTGAGAGGAAAGAAGGCATTGGCATGGCTGCCAACAAAACATCTGCCAAAAATTAGTAGCCCCCGAACAACAGTGGTGCAGCATGCCAAGCTGGCTCTGGCTTCATGCAGGGAGTCAGAGAGAGATGAAGGCAAAGGATGGAGTGATCAAGGAGGATGGAAAAGCAGAGAGGAAAGGAGGAAAATGCAGAGGTAACATGTAGCATGAAAAACAAAGTGAGGGAGAGTGGTAAAGGGAAGTAAAAAAAAAAGATGTGGTGATCTGAAATCGGCACTGATGAGCTGCGTGGAGCACAGCCGTCACAGAGAGACGAGGAGATGAAGAAAGACAAGAGGACGAGGAGAAACAAAGAGGGGAGCAATGGGAATGAAAGAGAGGGAATTAGACATGAGGGCAAGGAGAGCTGCTGGAGAGGGTGTATGAATTAAAACGCAAGCGAATGAGATCCGCGGGAAAAGCGAATTAAGGCCGATGGTGGGTGAGAAGGAAGTGGTTACAAAGGAGTGTGAAAATGATTGCTGAGTGGGAGAGAACCAGAGCAAGAGAAAGGAAAATGTGGTCACAGAGAGGAGATGCCATATAGTGGATGCCAATATCCTGACGGAACTTTTGTGTGTGCGCTTTTTTGTTTGGGGGGGATTGTTTTGTGTGTGTGTGTGTGTGTGTGTGCAGGTGCTTTCTTTTTCTATGCATGCATGAATGCACATTTGCCTGTGTGGTTTGGCAGATACTCAAATTGGAACAAGATTTTATTATTTTTTTAAAATCTTCTCTTTGTTAGCTTCTGCTAGTATGTGTCATCAATCTCTCAGAGAGGCAACTCCAAACCATGATTAACTGCTGCTGTAACACGGCCCATCAATTGCTACTGTCAGGTCTGAATTTCCTTAAAAAAAATAATAAGTCAGAAAAGTGGCTTAAAAGTGTCAACCAGCTGCACATTCATGGTGTTATAGAGTATGTTCGTTAAGCCTTTCTCAGAACAAAGGACAAAATCACCTACAGTATCGTCTTCCACCTCTCTTTGTCTCAAGCCTCATTTACATCCTCTGTTCTCTCCTGTTTCCTACTTCTCCTTCTGCATTCAACACATAACTTCTGCTTTTTTAACTACCCTTTATTTATTCTGGTCATTTTCGACTCATCCAGACAGGAGAGCCTTGTTGTCATCGCTGCTGTCACTTTTTTTTTTTTATCCCTCTGAGTAGAACAGAAGGTCCTTTGGACATCTCACTGTTGGTGACGGACAGAGTAAAAGAAAACCTGTAAAGTCAAAGAAACTTTCACACTCAGGCATAATTTGAAGAGTTTATTTGCAGACAAACAGGCACAATTAATCTGCAAAATAGCAGAAAATAAGGACTTCTTGTTTTCCTTCTGGCATTTTTTGGCCTTTCTTTCACTGTCATCTGCTTTTTGTTTTTAAACTCAGCTTGTTTGACATGTTGACATGTGGACAGCAATGCCTCTGCTCCTCTGACCATAGCTCACAGCACCCAGTCTGACAGCGTCCTGTTAGTCTGACACATGGCTGTTACCTAAACACACACACACACAGGCAGGCACAGGCACCTGCTTATTTGCACATGAATGCTGGCCAATGCATGCATGCACACGTACATGGGCACACAGAAAGTAACTAAATTTAAAGTCTGTTGTCAGATCCAATTTGTCTGCAGAGGAGAAACTACACATCCTAACCATACTGTCTCTCCCTCTGTCTCTTTCTCTCTCCAGATGCTACAGCCCCCGTTTAAACCCCACAGCATCCAGCAGGTGCTACTGAGGTTGTTCCAGGTATTTCACATTATTAATTCATCTTTCTATTACCATGATACTTTCAGTTCAGCCAAGTCATTACTTCACCGTCTTGGGCAAGATTTTTTTTTATTAGCCATCAGGTTTATCAGTGACCCAGCTCATTCCTTTTTAATGTATCTGTATATATATATATTTTTTCCATTATGATTCTAAGTACAGCAGCATCCTTTCACATATTTCACATTTAGTCTGTATGTTTAGATTTCCCAGCCTGGCCCCCTGAGGGCAGAGGAGGTTTATGTATTTTTCATGGGTGGTCTCATGAAGAATCCATCCCAGTATTGAGACCCGGATGTAACTGTGCAATCAGATTTGCAAGTTTGGTTGTTTAAAATCTCTTGATGTTCCAGTGCTAGTGTCCTATTTAATTTCCTGTGTTGCGTGAATCCAGTCTGCTTTATCCAATCATGGCTGCTCATTGCAGATTATTCCCGGAAGGTCGCCGTACGGCTCGTGGGATCCTGGGCGCTGCCTGCGCTGCGCCGTGGTGGGCAACTCTGGGAACCTCCGCGGTGCCAGATACGGGGCCACCATTGACGGGCACAACTACATCATGAGGTGAGAGGGAGAGATGTGACTGATAGAGGAGCAACGTGATAGAAAGCAGAGCGAATGCAGCGCTGCATCACACAGAGCAAGACCAAAAGATGGATGAGATAGATGCCAGGACCAAGGCTGAAAATGGGAAATGAAGAGAGGAGGTGGAGGAGAAAAATAGCTGGAGAGACGGGGGGGAAGAGAGTTCATGTGAGGAGAGCACTATATCATCAGAGTGCACAGTATGTCCCATTAAAGTTACATCATCATCATCAAGTTTGTGTTTCTAGGCGAGGGGAAGATGAACTTATATGACTGATGACAGAGTGCTTCATTAATCCGAAAGGAGCATGGTAGAATAAAGAAGCAGACAGCTGCATCTGATGCTATATTTAATCTCACTCTTTAATGCTCTCAACCATTCAGCTCTCCTGTTGGTTAACAAAGAGGTCACCTGACTCCAGCGTGATCACTGCTGAGAGCTTTAGGCCAAAAGAAGCCGAAGAACCTATAGATTGTGTCTCGCCCATGCATGGGGGCACATAAATGCTTTTGTGTCTGGCTCTTCCCCCGACCGTGCTGCAGTGATGGATCACAGAGCTGGATTGTCGTCAGTTGGCTCGAACACACAGCCTTTAGGTTATTTCCTGCAGCGTTTGTGTGTTTGATGGGAGCCACATGCTGGAGCTATGAAAAGCCCCAGCAGGTGTGACCAGTGTTGTGTAGGCTAAAGACATCAGTATCCATTAGCGCTGCGCTCTCAGCAGACATGCGTGGGCAGCCTCCAACTTCCAAGCTCTCATCACAGTCCCTCATCACTGTGGTTTGATTCTCACTTGTCTTTCAAAATCGGCTTGGACCACAACAGTCCCACTCACCACCACCACCCACCCCTGTCTGTCTGTCTGTCTGTCTGTCTGTCTTTTCTTTCCTGCTCTGTGAACAAGCATCTGTTTTGTTCACTGACATATGCCTAGGCCCACTCAGC
Organism: Psettodes erumei; assembly: GCA_016785225.1. NCBI lineage: Eukaryota > Metazoa > Chordata > Actinopteri > Pleuronectiformes > Psettodidae > Psettodes > Psettodes erumei. Next base: position 37,883 of record JAFBJZ010000349.1, read on the forward strand.
GGCCATTTCTTTTTTCCAGGTACAACCTCCTGTTTACATAAACAGCTCACTCCTACAGACAGTGAGTCACATCTACTGTAAATAATGCAAAAAAGTCTGAAGCACACAGGGAGCCGAGCTTGGCACAAATGACATGTTCCACATGTGCCACGTCATTTTCACACCAGGCCAGGAAAAAAAGGCCTCAGCATTCAAAGTCTTTCTAAGAGACTTTCTTGAGGTTAAGGAGGCGAGCTTTCAATTGGAAGGTTGAGGTTCAAACCCCCAACCCAGCAGGAAAAATGTGAGTGGGGAAGGTGAAATGTCCATCATCTGTCCCTGTTCAAAGTGAGGAAGTACTTTTCATCATTCTTCTGCAAACAGAGGAACCAATCTAATGTTTGTCACTGCACAGCATTAGTAGGATGCAACAGAGCAGTATGCCTGAGACCCAATTCTTTAAGGGAACACTCGTGCTCTACATGCATTTGCTTTTCTTTCAGCAGCCGCTTCCTTTGCCTGTTTGCAGTTGCATTTCTTTTAACGTCAACTCAAAAACAGCATCCGGCATTTGACGATAAATGCTTTTTTCAGCTACTGGTGGAGGAGCAGGCTTAAGGACACCATTTTCATTTTCAGCAGTCTTAGGAGAGCCTCTCTAACATTTTCTTTTAGAAGTTTCTCACTCCCGGCAATCTCAATGTCAAAATAACTGGCAAGTTTTAGGGGCTGATCTTTACTGAATTGCTCAGGCAACACCTCTGTGGGTGTACTAATAAAGTCATCGAGTGTTGCCAGGTTGGGTAACTTTCCTACATCTGAATAAAAAGTAAAATGCACCTGAACTCTCAGCTAATATACAAAGGTACATATGAGGTAGCCCCATACCCTGAGGTAAGGCAACTAACAGGAGAACAAGCCCATAGAGTCAACTTACACATTCCCACTTGACAGAACAAAAGCTGCATAACACACAAAGTTAGGATCACGGACACAGTGCCACAAATGTATCAAATAGATAGAGAACTGTCTTTAACCCACCAAATTTGTCAAATCACCTGCTCGTGAGTACAGTGAGTGTACTATCAGTTCACAGAAAATTCCCTGGTACCTGCCTAATGTTTACTAAAGCCTAAATATCTTCTTTAAAAGAAGAATTTCAGTGAACCTCAGCCACGTGGCCAAACACCAGAAATACCCACCCCTACCAGGGAAACACGTCTCCACCTGGGATTTCCTTAAAAATAAAAACAAAACCAAATGAGCGAACTGATGGAAGGACTGATTACTCAGTCTCGCTTTCTTACTAACCAGATAGTTAACTGGCAACTTCATGTCAACAGGACTTCATGAGGGAAAAACAACAGGCTCACCATGGAACGAACCCTGACAAGCCCCCAATATGTTATGACCCAAGGCTCAAGGGAAGTAAGGCAGAGGAGTCAGAGAACATCTATATAACTCACAAAGCAAAGTTTATTGCAAACAACTTGGATAGACGATAAACTGAGCAAAAATGGTGACCGAAAGCAATGCAGCTGGTCCTGGCTGCAATGTGAGTGTTTCACAGGGGCTTTTAAAGGCCTTCAGGCAGGTGCCAGAAATTAGAGGGAACGATAGAGGGAGGAGTTTCTAATTACATGCACAACACAGCAGAGCAGTATGCACATTACAATGAGTGAATCCTAAACAAATCCAATAAAGGCTTGTTATGCCCTTAAACTACCATTTCTTTTGGAATCAGTTTGTTGATACTCAACATGGTTTAACATTTGTGCCTTAAAAAAAAGAAACAGCAACAGAGTTTCTTCATGAACATCACGCGGAGATCAACATGTTATGCTAAACATTTTAACTATAGCACACTGGCACTGCTAGTTGGATTTAGTGGCACATAATAATTGAAAATGAAAAGACTCAGTGAGAAGACAGACAGGAGCGACCACTGCCGTCTGAACTAACGTTAGCACACGAGGCCCGTTTGCGAGACGGCAGCAGTTTTGGGAGAACACACTCTGGCTTTCTCTGTACCCTGTGGGATGACACCGTTTTAAATGATGGGGATGATGATTTGTTGCCTATGTCAGCACAGATCACCCGCATGTCTTGCAGCAGAAATGGCTCTGAACTGTTTCCAAACCACAGGTGTTGCGTGACCTGTCTCTGCCTCAATTTCCTAATTTTTTGCAGACGTCCGACTCTCATCACAGTCAGTTGTTTTGACGTTTTTAAAGCGTGTCTCTGTTTTCTGACCCAGCCTGTGTCAACTACATGAGCCCATTGTTCGGTGATCATGTGGATGAGGGTTGACCCAAATTCACAACAGGCACAAATTTATTAAAAAATGACTCATTATTCATATGAATTTGTCACCATTATTTTTGTCATCGCAATCATTTCATCGCGCCGCCTCGATAGGTAGCAACGTGTGGCCTGAAGTCACACATCTCTCATGCTGTTTCTCTCTCGCTCTTGCTGCTAGGATAAATCTGGCCCCCACGGTGGGATATGAGGAAGATGCAGGCAGCCACACCACTCACCACTTCATGTACCCGGAGAGTGCCAAAAACCTGGCCGCCAACATCAGCTTAGTCCTGGTCCCCTTCAAAACACTGGATCTGATTTGGATCACCAGTGCTCTGTCCACCGGCCAGATTCGATTGTGAGAAGACACGCGCGCACATACACACAGACACATAAGCATGGATTAACATATATGTGAATGCCCATGCAGGTGCACACAGGCAGAATTGTGGGCATACACTGCGTACAGCATAGGGATATGAACTGCATATGAAATGTTGACACACACACACATACACACACACACAGGTTTAGTTTGAGAGCAGAAATAAATTTCAATTTACACACACACAGAGCAGAGTTGTGAAAAGCCAGAGAATCAGTGGGTTGGAACCATCTGTCAGCTGTCAATCATCCAAAATTCATAGCTGCAGCAATCACTGAAAGTGCTGATTGAATGTGTCTAATCAATCTCTCTCTCTCTCTCTCAGTACCTACGCTCCAGTGAAGCAGTTCCTCCGTGTAGATAAAGACAAGGTGTGAATTTTCAACATTCACTGCAATTACTTTCTCACACACACTCAGCCGTATGCAAACACATACTGCACACACAGTGACACCGTCTTGCTGCAATTATACCGCCCCTCCCCATTGTTTGACGAAGGATTACAGTTAGATTATCAACTTTCCCTTTGTTTTAGATAATCTTCCGCTCGCGCTTCAATCCGTGAAAATGAATAAATTCAGACTAATCCACACCCCGTGATAACATTGTGAATATCTCCACCCTGGTCAGAGATGCAGTTTTTTATAGTGTCTTTAGACACAATCTACATTTATAAGATTTCGTCCTCCGCTGCAGTGCTCTAAGCAGCCTAATGCCCTGTTTGTTGGGACTGAGCATCACCTGGAGGTAGACGATACATCTGTAATTACAATATTCAACAGCACTTTTAATATTTCATAGCATCGAAACCTTAAAGATTATTCAAATTTAACTTGGCAAACTCGCTTCTTTTTCGGTTGGTCGGTCTTCCTTGTAATTCTGTATAAATCATCTGATCATTGAATATGAATTCAGAGGAACTTGGATCAACTTTTCATAAACAAGGGATATTTGTGAATACAAAACTTTCTGTGGCTATGATATGTTTACAGTGCTGTAGATAAGGCAAATAAAAAACATTTTAAACTGCTGTTAAAACAGGCACGTGGAAATTATGTTCCTTCAGAGACATACACTATCTTCTCATTCTTCCAGCGCAGGAGTTTAGGTTTTCAATCTAAGTGAAATTTACAGCAGATTTGTTACATTTTCCTTTCTCCGGGTGTCTGTCCTCCACCCAGGTCCAGATTTTTAACCCGGCATTCTTTAAATACATCCACGACCGCTGGACCCAACATCATGGACGCTACCCCTCCACTGGCATGCTGGTGCTGTTCTTTGCCCTTCACGTCTGTGATGAGGTCAGTGTTTCTCTCTTTGCTTCCACAGTATCACTACACACTGGGAATCCTTGCACCATGCTGAAACTGTGCTTGCATCATGTTCCATTGCTCACTTGTTGATCTCCTCTAGGTGAATGTGTTTGGTTTCGGGGCGGACAGCCGGGGAAACTGGCACCACTACTGGGAGCAGAACCGCTACTCGGGAGAGTTCAGGAAGACGGGCGTGCACGACGCGGACTACGAAGCCCAGATCATTCAGCGGCTGGCCAAGGCCGGCAAAATCACTGTATTCCCTGGGAAATAACAAATCACCCTGGGTACATGTAAGGTTCCTTGTTAACTGGTACGGCAACAGAAACTATAGAGGCTGCTTAGAATGTGTTAGATACTCTCGATTTCACTTACCTTGTTTGGGTTCCCAGCTGAACTAAACCAAATTTTACTGAAGGCAAGACGAAATAATCTGAGATGTGATTTATCACATGAAATAAACTGGCACCAAAAAGTGTAAATCCTTACCCCACTGGTCTTGGTTCTGATTGGAGAACATGATGTAGATTCTTTGGAACCAGAAACAGAGAACATGTGGACCCGTATGTAGTTGGGTATTAAATGAGTCTGTGACGTCACTGGCTCAAGATTTCACCACTAATGGCCAGCATTAGGAGTGAAAGACAAGACCACTGATCTCTTTCCCAGGGCAGCTTCACCGCAAATTCCAACTTTGACTGTGTTGAACGCCGAGACAGCCACAGCGGGAAAGATCTCACAAATAAATGTCCCACTTCTGGACTCAGTCCAGTGGAAATGCCCACCTTGAACAAGTGTTTGAAAATACACTATGCTACATTCTGAAAATAAGAAAGTGAAAGCATCATTAGCATCTTTTGGGTAGCATTTGTTCTATGGCCATGTGGTGTCGGACAGCAAATGTACAGTTCGTTGGCAAAACCAAGGAAGTGCAGGCCTTCAGACAGGACTGAGGCTACGGACACTAACCGTAGCACCATCAGAAGTTATTGTACTGTCAAACATTTTGATGGTGGCAGGATTACTTTTGCAGCCCTCACAGAACCCTTGGCCACATATTGATTTGCCCTCACTTGAGAAAGAATTGTTCTCAAATCCATACGAGGTAAAACACCTCTTGCCACTTTTCACCGTCATAACTCCACTTTATGTGAGTTCTGCCTCAGAAGAACTCAGTGTTACAAGGACTTTGTCTGCCTGTGATGGGCTGTAAAGCGGTTGGTTATAACGTGATGGGTGATTGCTGTGGGTTTATAGCGTATGACTGTCCTCTAAACCCCACCAGGTCCTTACCTGGCTTAGCAAGGCTTCGACACCTTGCAGTAGATCCACAGAAACACGGTGAAGACTTCTGCCTTTTGTCCACTCAGACTCAGAAAGATCACTGCGGCATTAGCATGAGCATCAGCTTGTGTAGCCTGATTTTGCTCCAACAAACACAGGCCCAGCTACAGTCTTTATCACATCTCGACACAGAGAGAAATTTTCTGGGAAGGTGTTGGTTGGACTCCATGAGACTAATGAGGCCAAAAGTCCTTCTCTCGGGATTTCATGATGGGATGGAGGCACGATGGTTTCTGGACCGGAGTTTAATCCCCACGTGGTCTGACAGGGTCTAATTTGGGAGAGGAGGGCTGGAGACAGAGCTGGGGCATGAAGGACCTGTCTGACAAAGTCAGCATTAGGAACACATCATTTGCTCCAGTGTTATTTGGGATGAAAATAAAAAGGAAGTTGATCCGGTGTTATTTATCTGCAGCAACTTTACACGTGCACACAAACTGCATTTGGATTCGGAAGAACTGAGACAAACATCACTGCTTCTGTTCCCTTCCACAAATCTAACACTCCAACCTGACTGCTGTATCAAAGGGTAGTTATCAGTGCATTTCGGCCCAGATTAAGGTCCGCGTGATGAGGTGAAAGGAAACCCCACTCAATCTGGGAGCTACTTAGCTTCTCAGCAGCTCGGGTTCATTAACCACTAGCCCTGGTCCCTGCTCAGCCAATTAAAGCTATGTGTGGAGGAGGTGTAGCCACCAGACGCCTTAGATTTCACCTCCGTACAGCATTAACTGCACTCCCTGTCCTGATTTTCACGATGATGGCATATCCTCCTGCAGACTGCACATTTTATTTGTTTTGTACTGTTCAGCGTTAAGTTTACACTGATGCTAATATTTAGACTGTTGGCTCAGATTAGATTTCCTTCTCCATCCACGTAGCACATTAATGGTTGCTATCATCATTTGGCATTGTCTAATACTTATTTCCACACTTAGAGCCTCCATTGTTAGTTAGCTACATCTTCGACTAGGAGACATAAACAAATATTGGTGAAAGCAGTGCTGCTTGACATGTCGGAAAACAAAACTGGAAAAAAAGAGACCACAGCAACGTAGACAAATGAAAGTATTTGGTTTGAGCTGAGGCTGTAGATGGATTATCTGAAGGTGGCGTGACAAGAGGTGCTTGTTAAGAAACAGCTGCTGGCTGCTAAGGAGAAGTGCTCAGGGTTCCTATACAGGTCTTACAAATGTTGGTTTGGGAAAAAATTCCTGTGTTTCATGGTGCAATGATTATTATTTTTACTGCCTCTTCACACTAATTTTAGATAATGGTTTTAACGATCTATACTGATACTCTTTAGCCTACTGGTTTAATCACAGTTAGTTATAGTTAAAGACCGATTTCCACCAAATATTCTCAATGAAATGAGACTTCGACTACTCGCAAGGTTGTGTTCTGCGACATTCTGAAACCTGCTCACTTTACACCGCTGCAACTAAACCAAATGACAAGCAGCAGCTCTCTTTGCTAGCGGTCATTTGTTTTATTAAGAGAAGGATAAAAAATTATTTTCATTATGAAACCATTAATATCCATTAGGCTGACTGACTGAGCTAATCGGCTCTTGAAACAGATGAAGCGCCTACTTTTCTGACACCAGTAGCTGTGACTTGACAAGTTGAATCACTGGTGACGCCATCACCTGAGACAAGATGGTCCCATTTACACCACTGCAACTCCCCCTGCGACGCTCTAAAGCAGTTTCGTCTTGTTGCAAATCTTTGGCGTAAACTGGCCTTAAGATACGGCTTGGTTCCCTCAAAGCCCATGAAAATTTTTGATGTTAAGCTACCCCATCAGTTTTTGACAAATAGTAGGGCCATGGAGTCATGTTTTTCACCTGCGGGTCCCCATACGTGTGCATGTGACATCACATGTACATACTGTATAGAATTTGCAAATGCCTGATGAGAAAGGAAATGGATTCAGCACTTTTCGTTAGACCTCAAAGATACAAACAGTGCATTTTCATAAATAACCATGAAGTTAACAGAAAATCCACAGGGAATCTTTAAGTTTGGGGAAAAAAACATCCTCAGCCATTGTTCTTCAAGAGTCCAATGCTCAAATAATCCTCTTCAACAGGAACAGATTTTGATTCAACAATTGCCCGACTTTCTTTGTCACACAGAAATATGTGATGTCACATTTTCCCACCTGAGCCAACTTCCAGCCAACTTCCAACGACTGTGAGGAACACAAAAAAACAAACACCAAATGTTAAAAAAACGTACAAAATCAAATACAATACAAAGTACAAAATACAGAAATACAAAAATAACTGAAATACACAAAATTGTTGAAGCCTGCCACACATTAAAAAGCAGATTCAGAAAAGACATTTTTGGTCCTTGAGTGCTGCTTTAAAAATTAAGAGAAAATTTACAGCCTTACAGACTTATCAAAACTTCATAAATATTTGTATCTTCATAAAGAGCCTGTGTATTGCTCTGGTGACTCGTGAAAAAAAAATCAGCCTCCTCCAAAGTGGTCGGGAAGATAGTTAAATTTGTGAATAGCAAATGTGTAGGAACTGTGAGTGCCAACCGCTGCAGCCGATGCTACGTTCATGTGAAATGACACCTCTGCGTTGAGTCCAGCTTTTAAAGTTAATGGCATGTGACATTGTGAGGCTTATGTTATGAAGGGTTTTAAGTTTTACATCTCTTTTGTTGAACACACACACACACACACACGGTGAGGAGGGTTGGGGTGTCACACTGCCCCCAGCAGGCATTGGGAAGAACTGTGCCTCCTGTGCTGATATCAGTTCTGTTGTTGTGTGGTTGTATTATCTTTGTTGATAATGTTATTATTATTGATAAAAGAATCTCTTTGTTGACTCTCATGTATCAACATTGTACTTTCAGCTTTCAGTGTTTTTATCCTACTTTGCACATAACACATTTTATGTGATTTTTTTTTTTGAATTGGGTGGCTGAAACAGAACACATTGCTTGTGTTTTGTCCCTCTGCCTCGCACACACGCTCGCACCATACGCACACATTCACGCTTTCGTGCCTTGTGCTGCTGCTGGACGTCACCAACAGCTCCTCCATCGGCAACACTGCTGCTGTTGCACTGTTTTTTAGTCTCACACACGTGCACGCGCACACACACATCTTCTGGCTGAGAGCTGTGCCTTCTGAGCTGTACACACTCGCATACACATCTACATGAAAACACACACTCTGCCTTTTGCTTGGGGTAGGCTGCAGGCACCTCCTGCTTGTCACCTCTTACTGCTTTGTACACTGATGTTTGGGTTTTTTTCCCTTAAGACTGCTATAGGCTGAAGGAGAGGTTGTGCAGTGAATGGCCACTTCCTCCATTTGTTGAATACATATGTGTTTTTGAGGCATTTTCGCTTTTCTAGACAGCGAGGAAGGGCATAAGCATATGCAGACGCCTCAAGAGGACAAAGAATCTAAAGGCTTAGACATAGCAGTGTACCGCTGCTGCCATCAACTCAAGTTCAGTATCTTCTCAGAGTTGTCAGCTATCAAGTCCTGTGTTATCCATGTGTGTTTCCCAAGATGCTCCTTCCAGCTTCAAAACCAATGTGTGAATTGTTTTGGAGATAAACTGGCTTTCATCGGGATGTGTTTTTTTTTCCTGGGCTTTCTGGCAGCAGAATAACACATTCCTATCACAGTCGCTGCCTGCAGCGGATAGAAAAGTCTTAATAATCCACTCTGCCCCCAAAGAGGCAAGACCCCGATACAGCATGGGAAATGTTATCAGCTTCCTAAATGTCTCGCAGTTGTAGACCAGAACATTGTGATCAGATAGAGAAGGGGGGGTAGCCGGGTGATCCCTCTTACTGCACCAGCCTAAATTAGAGTGGAGGGGTTTTTTTCCCCACCTACAGCACATGACACAGATCTGAGAGTGTTCCCTGTAGCATTTATAACCTAAAGTAGGTCTTTTCTCCTGTTGCTGACCCAATACACAGATGTTTTTTTTCTCTGCCAGAAATTTCTCTTAAAATAATATCTGGAAAAAGGTTTGTCAGGTTAAGTTCTGTGTTGTAGCTGTGTGGGGTACAAGAAATAAAGAGGTGCATAGTTTGAGAGCGTGTTGGGAAACGTGGACCTTGATTATTTTGGGTGGGTTTTTGTGTTTGTTTGTTTTGAATAAAACAGGTGAACCTGAAACTTCCCCAGGAGCAGCAAGTTCTCTCAGGTGAAATTTGAATGTGTGGTTCATTCCTTGGATAACGGTGACAGAAGCGTAGCTGACTAAAGTGGTGAGTTTCTGTCACAGCTTAAACTGGGCTGATTTCCTGTAAAGCTGGATTGTGGGGTTTTTGGTTTGTCTTCGTTTTTTAGGTTCAGACTCCTTTAAACATCCCCAGCACAAAAAAAAAAATCATCTTTGTTCTACTTTGCTATCAGGGGAATCCAGATTCCTTTTACATCCAGTGCTATTTATTACACCGTTTTGTCTCACGCGTTATGTGCCGAGGCACATTTCAGCTGAGCCGCAAACATCACCCAGTTGCTGACAGCACGTTATCGAGCCACGTACAGCCGCACAAAGCAGCAGACACAAAACAACCAGAATACCGTACACCACACTTTCAGTTTTCCTGGAATTAAAGAGGCGCGTGAAATTCTCTAAATGTATTTTTATGGGGTAATTAAACAGAAAAAGTGTGGAAATGAACACAATCTGAAAGCACACCTGTTTGGCTTGGAAAAAGTGGATGTTTTTATCTCAGCGGGAGAGAGTGCGCAGCGCATCGAAAATCCCTTACATGCATCTGCTTGTAAATGAATAGTGGCATTTTTGGGAATTACATTTATACCTTTATTTGAAATTTTGCACTAAATAAGATGAGAAGACTTTAGTCACCTCTGTAGGTTTAATGCTGTGCCTGGCTACAACCAGGGACTTTAGCTTAGCTTAGCATAAAGACTGGAAACTGCAGTTAGCCTGGCACTGTCCAAAGGAAACTGCCCCTAGCCAAGATGTAGCCTGGCACAGAGTACCACACAACTGTTATTGTTAAACCTTGATCCAACAACAACAACAACAACAAGGTGTTAATTGTTGAACTGTGGAGGTGCTCTTAGACAAGGTCTGTTAGCTTTGGATGGAGTCTGGCGAGCTAACCTAATCTAAGTTAAGCTTGTCTTGGCTGTAGCTTAGTATTCAGTTCAGAGACATGAAATTGGAATCAATATAACGCTCTGCAAGAAAGTGAATAAGCAACTTTATCCTTCAACTGCAGTGTTTAGGGCAGATTGGGTAGTTTTTCTGTTGATGTACTTTAGGCATTATTACTCGAAAATACTAATCAGAACCTCATTACTGAGCGAGTGAACAGAGTGAAATCAGAAAGCTGGATCAATTTGTGGTTGTCTGGCCAGGGAGAAACAATCCCGACAGTGTCTGCGGCTGTAACAAAATAAAATCTGTGCCAGAGAAGGGGGGGGGATCACAACGCTTGTGTCTTGAGAAGTACTTCAATACCATTCACAGCTCCTCTATCCAGTGTCTAACCCAGTTGCAACAGTAAAGCTTGGTGTCATCCTGAGGAAAAAGGGGATAACTCTCTGTGGCGGACACAGCCGTTTCACTCAGTGTTTGAGAAAGAGCTCGAAGGAACAAATGCATCATGGTCCGAACAGTGCCGGTCCAGGCCTCGGGCGTTGTGGCGTTTGCCAGCGTTGAGGCCGCGGTGACAGCAGCGCTTTCCTCCTCACTTCCCTGCTCTGCACTGAACAGAAGCAGCTCTGGAGCAGCAGTCAGTCGCGCTGCAGGCGGCACATATCACACTGTCCCTATGGACTGTAACGCCAACACTCACACTCATACCCCTGTCAGCTACTATGCCAGTGCTCCACGATTACTAAGACAAAATTCCAGACTTATTGAGTAGTATTAAAAGCTGCTTGGTGAACAGCAAATTTAAATGTGGCTCACAGTGAAATAGTGTAGGAAAAAAGTAATTCGAGGGGTTTCGAGATCACTGTCTCAGTTTGTAGGGATGAAATCTTTCTGGGTGGCTGGTTTCCAGCTGTCATGGTCTCATCCCCGCTTTAATGTCTTATTCTTCAGTAGGACTATCTTTTGGACAAGGCGGTATGTGTGTATGTACTACATTGTAACAACTGTATGATATGTGGCCAGACTCTTTGTATCTTATGTTACTGTAAATAAAAGCTTCATTCAAACTGAGGTCAAAGTCTGGTGTGTTTGTGAAATGGATGGATTTCATTTACACTGAGCCACTGAAATAGTGGGCTATATATATGGGCAAAATGCAATAAATATAACACCATATTAAACTACAGTATATCTTGTACATCATGTACTTTTATTGTTGATACATACTCATAAACAGAGTACATTTTGCAGCTACTATACTTTCCCTTGAGTAAACCTGGTGTATTTTTCATTCCAGTTGGTTTATTGGTACATTTACTTAAGAATGCTATACTTAAACAAGGCTTTAAAGTAGTAATTGATCCCTTCAGCTGTGATCCAAACAGTAAAAGTGGCTTTAATCAATGTTTTATTTATATTAACAAAGGACTACTTACACCGATCAGTCACAACAATAAAAACACCCACCCAGTGTTGTGTAGGACACCCTTGTGCTGCCAAAATAGTTCTGACCTGCGAAGACATCCTCCTCACAAGACCTCCAAAGTATCTGACACCAACATTTTGACATCAAATCCTTTAAATCCTGTAAGTAGTGAGGTGGGGCCTCTATGGACCACACACATTTTTCTTCACACTTCCCACACATCCTGGATCAGACCGAGATCTTGGGAATTTAGAGGCCAAGTCAACACTTTAAACTTTTTGTCACGTTCCTCTAACTATCGCTGTACATTGTTCGCAGTGTGTTGGGTCACATTATTCTGCTGAAAGAGGCCATTGCCATTAGCGGATACTGCTGCCATGAAGGAAGTACTGTAACAATGTTGAGGTGGGTGGTGTCAAGGTAACATGAACATGAATCCAGGACTCAAGGTCTCTCAGCAGAACATTGTCCAGTGCATCACACTGCCTCTGTCGGCCTTCACTCTTACTATAGTGCATCCTGGTGCCATCTCCTCTCCAGGTAAACATCACACACACACCTGGCTGTCCACATGCAGGAGCTTTCAGTGGTGGACAGGGGACAGCATGGCCACTGTGACTGGTCCGCAGCTACACTGCCTCATATACAGCAAGCTGTGATGAACTGTGTGGTCTGACCGCTTTCCATCAGAGCCAACATCAAGGTTTACAGCAGTTTGTGCTGCAGTTGCTCTTCCGTGGGACTGGACCACACAAGTCAGATTTAATCCCCATGCACATCAATGAGCATTGAGCGCCCATGTCACCAGTTCACTGGTTCTCCCTCCTTGGACCATTTTTGGTCAGAACAGATGGACTCCATACTCCAAATATTGCACGAGAACTGCTGTTCTGGAGTTGCTCTGACCCAATCGTCGAGCCATCACAGACTCGTTCACTACACTACACGTTCATTTCTCCTGCTTCCACACATGGATTACAATAAATGCCTGTTCACCTGCTGTCTCATACATCCCACCCCAACAGTGCAATTGTAAAGAGATTATCAATGTTATTCGCTTCACCTGTCAGTTGTTTTAATGTTGTGGCTGATAAGTGTATGTGACTGGGGCTACTCATAGTGGTGAACCTGAGGATTATCACCCGACTCTGCCTCAGCTCTATAAAGCTCTAAAGCATGTTTCTGCTGTTTTGGATTCTTCTCCCGCGGTTTTGTTTTCAGCAACAAAAACAGAAAAAAAAGCTAGAAACACTCAGTGTGCTTCCTCCACAGCATCAAATGGCTGGTAAATTAGCTGATCAACATAATGGAGCATTTAAGCCAGGGAGAGGGAGGACAGAGCACAGACAACAGCACAACAACAACGACAAAGGGAAGACGCAAGTTTACTGACATGTGGTGGTGTGGCATCAGTGTATGGAAAGAGAGAGGGATGCTTGAAATGTACCAGTTGTATTTATTCCATTCCCATAACGTGACATTTCTCTGATATGGGACAGCAATGATGAGAACAGACATTTCCAAGGTTCTGCACTGAATCAATGTTAAATGTCAGGGAAACAAAGTTACACAGATTTATTACTGGACACATTCATGATCATTTTATACAGTTATGGAATTATTAATTTTCTAAAGTAAACCTGTACTTACATATGTCAGATTATGGCTTGCTATTAGAAAAGCAACACTATGATACAGCTACTGCGTGTAGAGCTCGAGGCCAACCAATCACAGGGGAAAATGCTTTCACTCACACAGATGGACGGAGCCACTGTTCAGAGATCAGATCAAAAGGCTTTAGCCAGCAAAGGGCATACTGTGTGTACTGTATCGAAACCATTATAAAGAGCCGGGCTGACTTGTCCCTTTTCTTTCCGAGGCCGAGTTTAAGTGGTTGCAGGAAGCCAGAAGTTAAAGCAGCCCTGAGAAGCAGGAGGGAAAAAAGTGCTTTGGGAAGTGATTTTAAATGAACAGGGCTACAGTGAGATGAAACACAAATACAGAGGCAGGATGAAGAGCCAACTTTGTGCTCAGAACAAGAGTGTGAGGTGGAAAGCACAGTTCTTGTCGCTTCAGCTGAGCTTTACAGCAATTGCAAGAGGCTGAATCAATCAAAAGTACATCCCTTTTCTTTTCCTCTGTACACACACATGCAGACGACACTACAATTATTTTCTTAAATCATCGGCCATCTCTCTTCCACTTAAATGCCTGAAAGGATCTTCTTACATATTCAAGCCTTTTTCCACAGAGATGAATATTACTTGGGGAAAGTCAGCAATCGTACTCCCAATAAATATGAGTGGCTCATTTACTGCTGGCTGAGTGTCAGTGGTCATCTGTCAAATGGCTGGAGCAAGAAACTCGGGAGCGTCGCTTGTTTTCTAAATCTTTTCTGACCCGAAACGAGAAGGAAAGAGGAGAAGCGGAACGTGTGATGATTTCTGACTCAGTTAAGACTCAGGACTCCTCAACCGTCACCTCGTTTCCACTTCACTCCCCGCCCTCCTCCTTACGCCCCCTCCCTCACGGGCTCCTCCCTCCTTTTAGTTCTCCCCAAGCTTGAGCCGTGCAAACTCGTTGGCCAGCTGTAGCGCCTCCTGCAGGCACTGTGTGTTCCTGCCCGTGGCCTGGGCCGACATGTCCTTGCCACCTCCTTTGCCGTCCAGCAGGGGGCACAACTCCTGGACCCACGCGCTGGCCTTCAGGCCCCTGTTGGCCACCTCCTGGAGAGGGGAAGGGGCGATTGAGGTTAAAAATCTGCCGCCATTCGCCTGCATCACCTGCACGCCGTATGACCGAATCTATGAGCGGGCTCCTTACCTGAGGGACCTGACACAGGCAGGTGATCTTGCCGGCGTCGGGGTCCACGGTGAAGAGCATGGCAGCGGTCTGAGGGGACTGCGACTTGAGCAGCTTCAGTGACTCATTCAGAGCCTGAGAAGAGAGACGAGGAGGAGGGAAGAAGGGAGGGGAAAACAAGGAGAGAAGAAAGAAAAATAAGTCTCCTAATCAGCGCTATTGATGTCTCAAGGTCAGAACTAATGGGCCACAGAGCTGATTTGGTCCCGTGGCAATAACACAAGGAGATAAGTGATGAGACTGCCTGAGAAAATGTACAATACCAGAAAGATAAAGTGACTTTTAATACTCCTTGCACTTTTCATTTGTTTTTGTACAATATGCTGAGGTCTTGGGAGTTTGAATTATGGATTTATTCTGTCTATGCAGAGTCTTCTTCTCAAAGGATGATCATGGTTGATTTTCAGTCTTTAATATGCTACAAAAAAAATAGATAAATCCTGTCCCGACTCTCACCTTAGCCGATGCTCCGGTCTCCATCTCCATGATGAGCAGTGGCTGGTTGGGGCTGCTCTCGATCACCTCCTTGGTCTTTTCCAGGACCCTCTTCTGGATATCGGCCTTGTAGTTGCGGTCCAGGTCATCCATGGTCTTCTTCAGACCCTTCAGGGTTTCCCTCATCTCGTCCTTCTGCCACTGGGAGATCACTGCGGTGCCTATGGACTGCGGAGAGGACGGACACGATGACAACGTGGTACAGAGTTGCTCCCCTCTCGAGGGTTTTCTGGCACAGCAATGCGTGTTACCTCGGTCATGTCTGCGATCTCTTTCTGCATGTCCTTGTTCGGGGCTGTCTGCTGCTTCACCTTATCTCCCAGTGCGGACAGAGACTGGTGCAGGGCATCGGCTTTCCTCTGGGCCTGATGAACGTGAGACACGGGAGCGTGTCAGTGAGGATCAGCGAGAGGAGGGGAAAAGGTGCCGGGAGAGATGAAGAAAGAAAGAAAAAAAAATTAGCAGGGTGGTGGCAACGAGAAGGAAAAGGCAAAAAGACAAAGAGGAGGATCAAACAGCAATTGTTGTCTAAAAATAGCAAAGATTAATTTGTCCTCGGGGCTGCGAGAGTGGAGAGGAATAAAAAAAAAAATGCTCCTTTCTTGCTTTTTGCCCACAAGTCAAAAACAAGCTGAATTAATGTTTCACAACTGGGCTGCGTTTTCACACCAGGCACCAAAATAAGTCTTGTGTCTGGCGTCAGGATTTCACGCGACAAGAGTTAATACTTAACGTTAAATCGACACATGCACTGTGGGGAAAGGGATTTGATTTCATATATATGGCTCAACACTTTTCTACCAGCGTGGTGTGTGTGTGAGTGTGTGTGTGTGTGTGTGTGTGTGTGTGTGTGTGTCCCGACCTTCTGGGCCTCTGTTCCTGTCACAGCAACAATGCGGCGGATGCCCTTAGCGATGGCCTCCTCGGAGACGATGACAAATGGCGCAGCATGACCCGAGTTCTGCAGATGGCTGTAGATAACAGAAACCAACAGCACTTTACCAATGGTGTGACTCAAGAGCAGAGGGGGGGGTAAAGAGGAGCGGAGGGTGAGGAGGAGGAGGAGGAGGAGGAGGAGGAACAGCAGCGGCAGAGGGAGAAACATAACAACACAAGCGCAGCGGCGGGAACATGGGATTATGTGAAGCGGCTACACGTTATAAACATCATCAAACAACCACAGTCGAGATGGAGGTGATTAAAAAAAAACCAAAAACAAACTTCATGCACGTGTCCTCCAGTGGTTAAACCAGCTCTCCACTCCTACACACATAAACCCCAGGTCTGAAATGAAAAGTCCTGCTATAATCTACGTAAGAGCGGGGACGGGCTGGCATTCAGGTGGATTTTACAGCGGGGAGCGGCCACGGTAAAAGTCAGCGGAGCACGTCTAATCGCCGGATTGGGCTCTACAAAGTGTTCAAGGCCTCGTCTGCGCCGGGACACGATCGCTCTGCCGTAAAGACCCGCAAATCCCATTAAGAGGTTCAACTTCACACGAGCCCACCGGGCATTGACTCCGGGGGTAGCGGCGCGCACGCTCTTCAGATCGAAGCGGGAGCTCGGGTAAAGACAGCGCTCACGTTTTGAAATGGCCTGCCTTGCGTCTTCCCTCATTTTCACACACTTGATGGAAAAGCATCCTCGGCTGGGTGTTTTAACCACACCAAACACACGCGATCATTATGCGTCGCTGCAGAGAATTACAGAGCATACGAGTGCAAAGCCCACGAAGCCACGTGGCACTATGACGCTCCACTAAGGAAAAGGCTGGGAACTACAAACACTGTTGGAAGTTTTCAGGCACTAAATAATAGTGAGAAAATTATTTCACCCAAAAATAAACTAAACACAGAACCATTACATATTAGCTCAAAATCATCAACAGAAATCTGTCCTTTTAGCCACCGTTTCTCTTTGAACTGGTTTCTTTGATTATTTACAGTCCACAGTTTGTTTTAGGTGTGTGTCTGTATCAATAATACTGAACTCAACATAAATGAATTTATTTATTTTTATGTGTGTAAATTTATGTGTATGTGTTATATATGTGATTTAACAAGGTGCTGGTGCATCAGAATGACTAAGAAGGTAAATATCAGTATAGAAACTTCATTTCAGCTTTATGTTCAACATAGAGCACGTGTAACAATCTGTCAATTCAAAAAAATATTCTACGTTTCTGAACCAGGAGCCCTTGAAAGTTGAGAACATGCCCTCCACGTGAGTTTTGCCATCAGTGTTTTTTCGTCAGCGATCTAAGATGCGGGTGAGATTGTGATGAGCGACGGGCTGCTTTGCGTCCCCCCGTCACGAGCGGGCACGAATGAGCGAGAAGAGGAGCAGCACTCACGTCCCGCCGCAGAACTCGATGGAGGTGAGGGAGCCAGCGGCGCTGGCGGGGTCGTCCAGCAGCTCCTGCACGGGGATGCCGATGGACACAACGCGCACGGGGTCGGGGTAGGTCTCATCGAAGACGGCGCGCAGACCCTGAATGGCCTTGGCTTCTGCTAGGGGGGCTTCCATGGCGTACACCGGCTGGAGGGTTTACATATCCAGATTTAACATAAATCCTGAGGTAAAAACTTTATTATCTGGTTCTGGTTTATCTAGTCTGGCGAGAATCCTCAACATCATCTCCTCCATTTGCAATTTAAGTCCAGATGTAATTCTGCTGAGTGATCATTTCCTGTGCGTTCACTGACTCACCTTGGCATCTCTTATCATGGCGCACGCAATCTCCTCAGTCCGGCGGATCTCCCCGGTGCTGAGGGCTCCTTTAGCAGTAAAGTCGAAGCGCAGGCGGTCGGGAGCAACCAGGGAGCCCCTCTGGTCCGCCTCTCCCAGAACTCCTCGCAGGGCGAAGTTCAGGATGTGTGTGGCGGTGTGGTTACTCATGATGGGCCTGCGGCGAGCCTGGAACGAGAACGCGGGCGGATGTTTGTCAGAGAGCTGCCTCCGGTCAATAAGACGGGCGGAGTTTAGAAGCAAACTGACAGCGAACAGCATCACGTCCGGAACGCCAGCTTTCGAATCCGGCGTATGTTCTCACCTCATCTACGTGTAAGGTGACTCGGTCCCCGACCTTCAGAGTTCCGTAGACGGTCCCCACGTGGAGAACGTAACCTCCGCGAACCTGGGTGTTCTTCACCGTGAACTCCATCCGCTGCAGACAGACAGAAATTTGGGGGGAAAAAAAAAAAAAGTGCTGTCAGTTCAGCGAGAAAGGCGGCTGACGCCTTGTGTGTGTTTTATCGCAGCACGTGGAGATTAAATACACTGTTTAAAAAAAAAAAAAAAAAAAAAGAAAAGGGATGCCTCAAAGGTTTTGAAGTGTCGTAAGAACTTGCGTCGGATGTGGAGAACAAAGACTCATCAAATTAGGCGAGGTTTAGCGAGTCTTCACAAAAAATATGAGAATTGTTCGGCGCAGAAAAGAAACAAAGTGCTGCTTTTTTAACAGACAGGCTTCTGGGAACCGTGATAAGAATGTGTCCTCATGGCAGATAGCAGTTTATATCTTTTACCTTTTCTTCTGTCACGGCTGTGATGTTTTATTTGGCGGCCTTTGTCACTTAATCGAGCGTCTATTTGCATGCGGGCACATTTTCTAACCGCTGTCAAAACCTACCAGTCCTATACAGGCAAACACCAACTGACTGTCTGCTCTGAAGATAAAGTGATGATCTTTTCTGCCCAATTAAAAGTCCACAAAAGGTGATTTCAGTTCAGCTTTTGCAACACATCGCTTTTGTCGCACTCACATCCTCCGTGCTGTCGTCCTCCCGGAGAATGAAGCCCTCGTCGAACGTCTGTCCGCCCTGCTCGGCGTAGAAGGACGTCTGATCCAGCACCACGCCGCACTCCTGACCTGTGGTCACTTCGTCGCAGAAGGCGCGGTCGCGGCGCAGGGCCAGCACCGTAGATGAGGCCTGCTGGAACTCTAAACACGTGAACGGGGTGAGAGTCGATGCATTAAACTCAGGCGTCCCGCCGAGCTCGGGCCCGTGAGGAGGAAAAAAAATGCACGTTAACCGACCGTAGCTGCCGCTTTCGTCCGAGCTGTATCTGTATTTGGGAGAGTCATCTGTGGCGGGCACGCTCTTGTTTCTCAGCTCCTCGATGGCGTAGATGTCCAGCATGATGTGGTCCTCGTCTCCTGCGCCCTTACCCTGGGACTTCAGCTGCAAGCAACAAACTTGTGTTGGCACTGTGCTGGCACCGTACAACGGCTTGCTCGACACGCCACGTCGTCATACTGAATAAACCGACGACGCAGTCAGGATAAGGAGGAAATGTTAATAAAAGTGAAACTGCGGCCTCACTTTCACGTTGGACTGCAGTCTTACAGAAAAGAGATCAATCTGTGCTAAACCAAACAACAAGGGATTAGTGCGGGGCTGTAAAGTAAACGAGGATTTATTTAAACAGCAGGTGCACGGCGTCTGCTTCTGACTTACTGCGCGATACCGGAGAACGCTGACACGAGGCAAAATAGTGCACCCGCGGGGACGGACACCAAACACTGCTCAGTGGAGTTTTCCCCATCCCCTCCCTCCGCCTCCTCACCTGCGCTGCTTTCTTCTCCTCCTCAAAGGCGTCCAGGTCCACCGCCATGCCTTTCTCCTCGGCGATGAGGGAGGTCAGGTCCAGGGGGAAGCCGTACGTGTCGTACAGCAGCCACGCCGTGTCGCCTGGAAGCGCACAAAGAGAGACAACGCCGCTTGATATGCAGAGCAGGCATCTGTCTGAAGCCACGGCGCTTGCACATCGTGGATACAAAACAGTCACTCAGTGAGAAGTTAGATGTGAAAAGCACGAAAGTTTCTGGTCTGTGCTGTTATTGTATTCCCAACAACGGGAACGCGATTGCGGTATTTTGGCAGGTGTAGCATCTCGTTTTGGCTGAGCGTACAAACGACGCTGTCACGCCTTAGGAGAGGGAGACGACAGTCTGCCAAAGAAATCCAATACGGTGTGTACGAACAAACCTGGGGGATGTTGTCAAGGAAAGCTGGATGTACATCAGTTTTTGTTGTCGTTTGATTTATGTTGTGAGAGATAAGTTAACAGGATTTTGGTTGCAGTTCCTGTAGTCAGTAGGAGGGTTTTATAAATAGTCAACAAGAAAGATTTGAGACATCATGCATGACCATCAGACAGAGGGATGAATGAAGGAGGAGAGAAGATGGTACAAAAAGAAAATGACATCTATGATCTTGAAATAAACCCAGGCTCTTGTCGATAACGTCGGGCAGAACGTGTCATACACACATACGGGTAACACCTCTAAGACCGCTCTCCTTTGAGCGCGTCTCACCTGGGATGATGTTGCTGTCTCCCAGACTCATGATCTTCCTGTCGAGGATGCGGCGCCCCCTGCTGAGGGTCTTGAGGAACTGCGCCTCCTCCTCGTTGATGATGTCCTTCACCATGTCTGGGTCTTTCTTCAACTCGGGGAAAGCGTCGCCCTGGAGGAAAGAAAGAAGAGAGCGAAGGAGGTTGAGAAAAGCCAACAAAAAAAATATCACAGCATTGAACTTCATGTTAAATGTCATTGTTGTGTCATGTTGCATTGCATTTGCACTAAACTTTCCTCCGTTTTTAACTTCACCAAACTTGTAGTGCAGTGGAAAAAGTACCTAACACAGATAATAAGCATTCAGTTCTTTCTTTGAGGCCACAGGGGTTTAGCACTACTGGTGAATGGTTTGTTTACTTTCTTAAATCCTGTTTCCCTTCAGGGAAAAAATGCGAGAGCAGGTGGCGTCCCATGCAGAACCGGCCAAAGAGTACAATAGAGTACAATCAAACGAGAAGGAAAAACATTTGACTCTGACTGAGACTGAAAACCGACAGATTTAATACGAAACTTTAAATCCTGTCGGTGACTGTGACGGCGATTTCAAAGCTGTAATTTCAGGCCTGTCGACTTTTTTTAAAAGGAGCGGGGATACACTGAGATAAAAACCAGCAGGGTGAAGGAAGAAGATCTCACCAGGGAGCTGACCACCACATCCACCAGAGAAGCAAAGAAGCCTTTCTGAGCTCCCAGCTTCTCGTGGGAATAACGCACTGCGCGACGCAGGATCCTCCTCAACACGTAGCTGCACGTGACCGAAACAGCAAAACATTAACGTGAAGCATCAAAAATCAATGACAGAGGGAACACAGGGACAAATTATATAGTGTTCCCCCCTTTGTATATTGTATGCGTCAGATTTTCCCTTTGAGAGGTTCACGTCTCACCCTCTTCCTGTGTTGTCGGGCCGGCCGCCGTCGGATAACGCGATGGTGATGGTGCGGGCGTGGTCAGCCAGCACGCGGTAGGCCATGTCGATGCCGTCGACGTCCTCGGCGCCCACTTTACCCGTGTAAGCACGAGCGCCTGTGCCCTGAGACAGACACAGACAGAGATCAGTGGGTTCCAGCCCCGGGCCCTTGAGTACATTCAGTTTAAAACTGTGTGAGCCAGCATGTGGGATTTACACCAGCTACACGGGTCCTGGGCATGTCGGTACCTTCTGAATGGCCTCAAAGTACGGGAGGAAGAGGTCGGTGTCATAGTTGGACATCTTGTTCTGCAGGACAGACACCAGGCGCTCCAGACCCATCCCTGTGTCGATGCTCTTCTTAGGCAACGGCTTCAGCTCCGTCTCAGACTCCCTGAGCAGGGGGGGGTTAAAGACAGAGACTGAGGTTATGACAAATCAATCTTGAAATGGGACTGCACACAGGTTTTTCTTGCTGGCACACGTGTAAGAATTTAAGAGAGAATTGTGTTCTGCTGTGGAAACTGATTTACAGCATTCATCTTAATCCTCCGACAGGAAGCTCGGGTGAGACGGACATTTATAAAAATCGGACTACTTGTAAACACCGTGTAAACAACTACATATTTCTTTGGGCTGCACAAACAATGGAACGAAGAATGTGTGGATATTTGAGTCAAAACAGATAAAGGTGTGTCCACGTTCGTAATTCATGGTCTGGTTTATATTTAGGTGTGATACTACCACAAAGCTTGGGATCACTTTAATGGCCTTATGCTAACTCAGTGAACTGGTTACAACCCTGCGCAAAAAAACAAAACAAAAAAAACAAACAAGGTTGGGACCCAGAGCTGCGTTTCTAGGAGTTTTGTAGGTCTCTTTTTACACTTGTAGTGTGGATCTAGAATGTTCACAGGCAGCTCTTATGAGCATTATAAGCCTCATTAACCTGTGTAGGACACCTCAGGCATTGCACACCATAATACATTTAAGCGTCACATTAAATTAATTGAATATGCAAATGAAGTTATAGTCATATTTCCTCATGCCCTAATAATGGGGCAGTCAATGATTTTTTTTAACCAGCCATCTTCCCTTTGCTTTCACTCTGGATTGTTTGTTTATCTCTATTTGTCTGATATTATAGTTTGCTCTTTATAAAATAAGCTGCTCTGTTGACAGTAGATGTCTCCATGTTCATGATTGGTCAGATGCTGCAAACCCAGCCCCTTTCATGTGAAGGCACTCAGGAAAGGCTGGGTTGACTTTCGAGTAGATAAACACTGTTGTATGACCGCTGAGTGAGACTAACCCTACGTGAGTCCATGGAGTGCTGTGCACTGAATGACTTAACTCTCTGCACATAAAGATTTATTTATTTATTGGGTGAAAATGAAGTTTTTAAGTTTTATTTTATAAAAACTGTAACTTATCTTTGCGCTGTTAGGTGAAACTTTGAACAGGGCCTACAGCAAATGTCTGCCCTGACAGTTGACCGATTTCCCGTCTTTTAAGGCCTTTAAACGTGATGTCACGGCCGCCTCGCTGCGTGCGGGTCTGTTACCTGTTGAACTGGATGAACACCAGGTTCCAGATCTCCAGCACGTTGGGGTCGTCCATGTTGACCAGGTGAGAGGCGTCTCTCCCGCCGATGCGGTCGTAGTGGATCTCGCTGCAGGGGCCGCAGGGGCCGGTGTCGCCCATCTCCCAGAAGTTATCCTTCATGCTGCCAGGCAGGATGCGAGCCTCGTCCACCCTGAGACATGCAAAGGACACAGAGAAATAAATCAGCTGAATGAGCTTAGATTCTATTATGAGCTGACGATACTCACATTTCTCTGCAGCTATTGCAGCAGGGCACGTTAAAATCTGATCAGATCATCTGCTCTATATGTAGTAGCCTACATGTGCTGTAAGTAGGAGGTTTCTACTATGTATTGTGTTTCAGTTGCTGATTGCACCTACACAGTTGCAGATAGCAGCCTGATAACGCGATGTCCTGCCTACTGTGCACCATGGTGGTGGAACATTTAAAAAAAAGAGGAAAGGATACTTGAAAGTCAGATGTTAAGTGGGAGAAATGTCACCCGAATGCTTGGACTCACTTCCTCCGCGTTTCCTTAAATAAATAACTGCACCAAGAGTCACCACAGTGGAAAATGTTTCTTAACGATAAAATGATGAGATCCGACTTGGAGATGATGGAGCAGAGAAGAGGAGATGAGACTCTTCTGGGCTGTTGTTGTAGAATGTATGTCGGCTCAGTGGGACTTGGTGAGGAGAAGAACATCCGCTCCCCATGGACTGATCGCATAACATTATGCAATTACTTTATACAGGGGGAGACATGGCAGCTGCTGAGCACATATACGGCGCAAGAGCTGTGAATGAGTTGTAGAGTCGAGGAGCCATCAGGTTCTCGCAGGAGATAATGCAGCACGTGCAATATAATCCACAGTGGGCCTTCGCTATTGATAGTTACTCAAATATGCCTCAAAGTAAATGCCTTTATCTGACAGACTGTCAAGAAAGTCTCACCCCAAGTCGATCCAGATCTGCTTGCACTCCAGGTCAGCCTCCAGGCCTGCGTCCTCATTACCACCGAAGTAGGTGACATACAGACGGTCAATGGAAATGCCAAACTCCTCGGTCAGCAGCTCCAAGGCCATCTTACAGGCCAGGTGCTGAGGTGGGAAGATGCAGAATGCGCAGAGGGAGGACAGGGTGGACAGGAAGACAGACCCGTGAGAGAAAGTACCTCTGGTGATCTAAGTAATGTAAAGGTTTCTGGACAGAGCAGTGAGACGCACACAGCAGATAAACCTGGATCATAATTGCAACAAAGGCGACAAAGAAGTGACACAGCTGCAAAGGATGACAGCGCGATACCTTAAAGTAGTCCCCAAAGGACCAGGACCCCAGCATCTCGAAGAAGGTGTGGTGGTAGACATCTTTACCCACATCGTCCAGGTCGTTGTGTTTGCCTCCTGCACGGATACACTTCTGCGTATTGGCGGCACGACGCAGCCTGGCCATGGGGTGGGACGGATCGATGGTGTTGAGGAAGATGGGCTTGAACTAAGAGAAAAGGGGATACGCTGAGCTGATCTGCGAGCTGTGTTCTCTTTCAAGCTTGCTACAAGAATCTTACAAGTCAAAACATGAGCCAGCGGGTGGGTGCTTTTGGAGAGACGTTGGTGTACCTGGTTCATGCCAGCGTTGGCGAAGAGCAGCGTGGGGTCGTCCAGCGGGATGGTGGATGACGAGTGGACATACTGGTGCTCATAGCGACGGAAGAAGTCGATGAACATCTGACGGATCTGAGCTGCACTCAAAGAGGAGTCCATTCTGAATCAGCTCTCTGCACAAAACACCAACAAAAAGAAGAAAATAAACACTGGGGCCAATCGTGTTCACATGGACAGTTCTCGTGAGCAGAGCTGATCATCTGTAAAAGTCTTTTGGCACCATGAGGCAAAGACACTGGTCGATCAAACAAGTTAAACCGGTTGCGCCTTCTCTGCAGGTTATCCACTTGCCCTAAGGTCTTACTGAAGGGAGTTACACAGAAATGAAACAAGATAAAAGCATAGCATATAAAGAAGCATTCCATGTAAACCAAAGACAGGACGGATCCTTCCAGGTCTTTATAGCTTGATATATCAGGTATTTCATTTTCCAGATTAAGCACAAACAAGCATCTACAACTGGCTACTTATAACACCCTGTGGTGAAGATGCCCACTGCATCTCGTCATGTCTTATTTGATCCAGCCAACAATCCAAAACCCGCAGATACTCAATCTGATGAAGACGTAAAACAAAGTAAGAAAAACATCCTGCTTAATAAATGATTTAGTCCATAAATCAATTAATTACTTTCCTCTTAATCGACTAACTGCCAAGTTTTGTCAGTTCTGTATCCTGGGCCACGAGGAGCCTGAGTCGACTCAGTCAGTAAGGTGTGCGTGTGCTAACAAGCTGTCTGAGCGGAGATGTTCAGAACAAATTGGCCCTCGGCTCCGCTCATAAAAACCAGCAGCATCTCAGGAATCCTGCGTGGCAGGTGAGGCGTTCATGCCGCAGTGCACTGTAATCAAACTGACAAAAGGCTCGGACACAAATCCGTTGTGGATGGGAATCTGTGACAGCATAGCATTGTCACATTACTGCCGTGCTGCACTGCTAAGGCGGTGCGCTCACGGATGATTTCGCTTTCCTCGACTTCTTTGTGCTCATCATCTTTGGATAGAAATGCATTCAGGGCTCCCGCTGGCTGTTTCGCAAAGGACGTGCTGTTGTTCGGTCGCTTTAGTGCTTTAGCTTTAGTGGTTTTTAACACTCACAGCTGCCAGGAGGCCTATAGGAACAGTCATAAAGGAAGGTGGGAAAGAAATAACTTGTAGTTGAGGGGCTTTGAAAAGAGACTCTCGTGTAATGTACAACGGTTTTGATCATCAATTCATAATTTAACTCATTCATCAGGTTTGGCTGCTTTCCTGTTTATATTATTGCAAATTTAACACCTCTGCAATTTGAAGTCATCACCTTGGGAGTCAGAAAAATTATCATGTATGAATGAAAAGCTCACTCCAACATTGCACGTGATACTGTCCTGCAACCATCAAATAGACTATTCAAACCTTATATGGGCCTCTCATTCTTGCTAATGTCAATTCAAGTTTGGGAGAGAGGCTGAATCTTCATTGACAAGTAAAACCAGCGATGACCAGTATAATATAAATCTGCAATCACATGAGAAAAGAGAAAGGAAAAGCTTCTGAAAGTCACTTGGAATTGCATGACACAAAATCCAAGCCTTTACACACCCACGCAGGACTTGACTTCAGCTCAAGATATTTCTGAACTTCCAACCCAGCACTATAACCAGAATGTGACAAGACAGCGCGCTGCCTATAATTAAAAGGAAGCAGAAGTGATTTCCCATTAGTGGACTCGTTTATAAACTAGATGGCATAGGGAAAAAACAAAGCTGGTGCATTTAGCTCTCGGGGGACAGCAAGCGGACAGTAAACAGCCACCGTCCCCATCCTGACTACCAAACCACCCTGCTGGTAACCAGAGACGGTAGAGACGTCGGGGCGATGGGATGGAAACTTCAGCCTCTGTGAAGAACAGGCTGTCTGACATAAGTAGTGGGTCGTTTTAAAAAAAGAGGCTTATTGTAAGGCAAGTGAGACTTAATTAAAGACATCAGTGAGCCAGAAAACAGGATCCAATAACCGATAAAGGGAGACAACAATAAAAGAGAAACAGAGAACTCATAAATAACAAATACAGAGAAATGTGCAGCTTTAAGGATGAAAGAGGTTTTGCATTCGCTACTATGTCAAAGAGCTTTGGTGGGTGGTAAAATGCTGAAACTAATGTATTGTCCACAGGGTCAAAGATCTAGATTAGTCCCTGGCCCAGCCCTGTGCGTTGTCTCCAGGAGACATGCCAAAACTTATGAGATTTCTTTCCCTTTCTCGGGCTGACAAAAATCAGATCTCCGATGACACTTCTACAACGCACAGGAATCGGTGCCATTGAAATAGTGCCGAGTCATGTCAGACACATCATTCCTCTCACAATGCGTCTCAAAACCGGGACGCTGCTTTAATAAATCGTCGGGTGATCACAAACTGCTGTGTTGGACAGAGGCACTAGCTTGACAAGCTGACGTTAGCAAGCTAAATGCTAGCCCTCTACGTTCACCCGGAGAGAGAGCTTACAGCACACAATTCTAACAGTAAATGCACTATGTTAAATGGTGAGGCAAACGTTATTTATTTCTACGGCGCCTGGGCAAGCGCAAATACTCACAGAAGTCGCTATTGTCGCAGAATGAATCAGTTACTGCTCCCAAACACACTGCTTTAGTCCACGCTGCTCGACCAAAAGGAAAGCACAGTGACAGTGAACACGCCCAAGGCGGCCGTCTATTGGTCCGACACGCCGGTACGTCGGTATATCTCAATCTCTATTGGATGAGCCTACTGTCGTTCTTAGTCGAGCCCGCCACATCAATGGTACGAAGTTCCCAGGCTTGGCTGATGCAATTGAAAAGACACCGGCGTCAACAGACGTTTAGGTTCTAAATTGATGAAGAAAGGTGGTTTTGCACATATTTTAAACTAAAAAGGTCAAATATAATGTTTTGTCAACATAACTTTTTAGTTGATATACATTATTAGTACATGCGTTTAATTTCTGGTCTAGTCTCCATGAGCTGTATCGTCATTGTTGTAATAATTTGTGATTTTGTGACATAATAATGACGGCAGAATATTTTTGCTTATAACTGTGACTGCACAAGCTCGAGATCTTTCTATCATTTTCATTCACTTTCATTAGGTGTCACGCGTCGGCGGAATTATTTCTCTGCTTGCTGTGTTTCCGGGGGGCACATTTCACGCAGGACCCGATCACATGCTGCTTCCGCTGCTGCCAAATTTGTTTAGTACTGCACCATGCCGACTGACACCAAGCGCGTACGCGGTCCAGAGGTGACCCAAAGCCCGTCTCTGTTTCTGTGCAAACCCGCGGCCGCCCTCCCGTCGCGCGGCCCCAGAGCGGACGGTCGGCAGCGGGATCAGGTGGACGTCCGACCCGTGTTTGTCCGCTGCGGGTTGGTGAGCCAGGCGAAAGGGTCCGCGTATATAGAGGCCGGAAACACCAAGTTGATGTGCTGCGTGTATGGTCCAAAAGAAACGGAGCGAAAAGATGAGACGGATATGAAATGTGGAAGGTCTGTCGTGATTAATTTCTGTGTATATATCTATCATATCTTATGTATTGGTCCCTAACACCGTGAGCGTGCCCATTAACGATACACTTTCACCAAGGGTCTTAATCCCTGTGACTCGTGTGATTAGGTGGTGTTGTGTAGGACTTAAGTATCGTGTGGCGCTGTACAGTAAATTAATACAACGAAACTCCACAATACTAAGATGAAATAAAACGTATTTTATAAACAAAAAATGGTCATATCATGTAGCTTCTTTACTGTTATTTGATATCCTTAAACAAAACTCTTTGTTTCTGTGTGTATCCAGATTGACAACTGACATGCGTTTTGCCCCATTTTCCTGTCCGGAGAGGGGCTCCTGGATTCAGGGGAGCCAGGACAAGGACCTCTCCCTGATGCTACATGAGAGTCTGCAGCCGGCAGTTTGCCTCCACAAATACCCCCGCTCTCAGATTGAGGTCAACGTGATGGTTCTTGAAAACAGCGGTTCGGTTCTGGCCCACGCGGTCACGTGTGCTTCTCTCGCTCTCGCAGATGCGGGGATAGAATTGTACGACCTGGTGCTTGGTTGTTCCATCCGCCAGGACGGCGCCTCTTATGTGGTCGACCCTTCTTACACAGAGGAAAGCAGCCAATGCTCAGTCGGCAGCGAGAACCAGGGAAGTCTGACCGTTGCGTTCCTCCCCAGCCTGAACCAGATTTCTGGGCTGCAGTCGGACGGAGAAATGACTGAGGAGACTCTGACAGCCGGGGTTCGGACCTGCATCGAGGGATGCTATAAACTGTACCCAGTCATACAACAAGCCCTGACCAAGGCTGTGCGGAAGGCTGCTCCACCACCATCAGAGAGCTGAGAGACTTTTTATCCAATAAATGCTCAGTCTATAGTTTTTCTAGTGTACAATTTCCAGTCCTTAATTTGAAAACATAACCTACTTTTCTATGTTTGCAGTTCCTTTCTATAATTGATGAGACTGATTTAACTGTTTTCATATTAAATACCTTAACATAATGCTTGTATGGTGTCGTTTGTACTGTATTTGAACCTTGATGCTTAACATTTGCTTGATGCCGGAGGAAAAATAAGGTGCGAGTAACCTTTTTTATATTAGATTAACAATATTGCTCATCTGGGATAGTTCCTGAATGTATTGTTATGATGTAACATGCAAAGTTTAAAACAAAATACACACACACACACTCTCTTTTGCAAATGGACAGACCTCATAGACATCCCAGGTGAAATTGGCCAACGAAATGTCCCCAGCATAGTTGCTTCGCTGGAGGCTAAGGTTTAAGAGGAACTGAAAAGTGTTATCTGGAACAAAATGGCATGGCTCCTGAAACAATATTGTGCCCTGAAGCTGTGCTTTATAAACCGAGCCTGTGGTTAAGCCTGAGCTCAGCTGTGTCCAGTAGAAATATCCATAATGCTACTAGAGGTCAGCCTAAGTTTTTAGTTTAAAGTGGTTGAGATGAGGGGACTATAATACTCTGTCTACTTAAGGGAAGCTTGTAGCACTGTAAAACAATCATCCCACTAAATCACCCCTAAAGGAATTAAGGTTTTCTTTGCCCTATTTATCACACTGACTGTAGTTGGGGACCTCATGCCACCCCTACCCCTCCACCCTCCAAATGAGAAAACAACTAAGAAGCATTTCATGCAGTTTCACCCACTGGGCCCAGGATAAAAGGGGCCCAGCTGCAGAAGGCAGAAGCACAGGCGAGGGTGTATCCGTAGGGGTAAACGTATGCTTAAAATATTTGGGACCAAAATGGGAAAATGTTTTCCTATGTCCTAATTAGACAGGGATAATGTGGAGCCTGCTAAAAAGGTAGAAGTGTGTGAAATGAATCCAGAGCAGAAATAAATATTTTTGCATATTGCCAGAGGTGCTTTGCTAAAAATTAATTATTAAACTGCAGCAGGAAAGGGACATAGTTGCGTTGAGTGCAATAGTTCATTTCTGAGCTTATCATCAACTCCCTGCATAATGCTTCAGACTGAAATGATTTCTAAGCATTCATGTATTATCACTCAGCGGCAGTGTTGCCTTATTTGTATTTTGCAATAAGGTTCACTTAAACAAAAAAGAGGGAGAGTCTCTGGAGCTTGATCTTGCTGCAGAAAAACAGAACCATATGAGAAAGTGTCATGATAAACACCACTGACTGAAATATTTAAATGTCAGCATGAACTACACCTTTACAGTAAATCAATTGCAAAAACACTGTCACCCTGATAGAATTTTCTACTGTAATGCATGCCATTTATAAAGGTGTAATAATGTTATTAATGGTAACTGTGAAACACTTCTTTCTGCTCGTCCTTCATCTTTCATTTAAAGATTTGAATGATCCATTATTAGGAAAAAATCCATGTATAATTGTCTGAACTGAGCGTTTTTGTCTGTGTTTATATTCCTCTATGCTTATTTATTATAAGATTTAATAGCATTGAATCATTGCCCCTGTCATGTGTCTATTAATGTTTGTTACTGCACGACAAAGTAAAAAGGAATAAAAGTGAGTCGGAACTAAAGTCGCACATTGAAAACCGTTACGAGCCGTTTTAACAGTGACTCAAAACGTCATTGATTTGGAGCAGCAATATCATACCGACTGGTAAGTGTAAAGGCATTCAGATACGATGCACGATGTGAAGCAGCCCTGAGTTACAACTCAAGTCTGCACGGCTGTGCGCGTGAAAAGACTGAATTTCCATTGTGACACGATGTTGTCTTACTGTCAGCGGTGACGGCAGTTTGCTTGGATGCTAATGAAGCTAACGTTAGCTGGGGGCTGCAGCACACCGCGCATCTACGTGTCCGCAGGTTTACCTCTCGCCTATTTGATCCGCCATAACAGACGGGCGGCGATTCTGACTGTTTAACACCAGACTGACATTTGTGTTGCTTAATTGTTGCATCGATGGCCGCCTGGCTTTAAAAGCTAACCCTCAGAGATTAGCGCTGCCCGTGGTAACAGCGAGTGAATGGCCGGGGCCGACACAAACTACACGCTGTGATCCTTTGCGCAGAACCGTGTAATTAACTCGGGCGAAACCTCGTCGCAGATCTGTTGGGGTGTCCTTGTGGTTTTCCTTCATTGGTGAGAAATTGGTTAAATTACCACGATCTTCAGGTTCTTGTGATTAAAGTTGACCACTAGGGGGAGCCGAACGCCCACAGGTTGAGCCGAGTTTAGCCTTCTCTTTAAAAATAGCATCTGTTCTACCCCTCTATCCCTCTCCCACACGCAGGGATTATCTAGTTGTTGCGATTTGCAGCAGTTGTCTTTCTAGTGATCTCACTGCAGCGGTGAGATGAAACATAATCAGTAACATCACACTGCAGCAGCATCTGCTGTAACACATCACAAACCGCAGCTCCAACATCACCACAGACCTTTTCCCCCAAAGATTTGCTCATGTGAATTTCTGTCACTGTGCAGTTCGCCTCTGTTTTCATTCATTCTTAAAATGACAACATTTGAGATGTGTAATGCTGCTGGATTCATCTTGGATCTGCTTTACAATAACAGCTAATACCTCTAATTCTGCGCAGCATTAAATTTATGGTACTGTACATTGATCAGAAATCCAGCATTACATACATTTATGAATAGAATGGCAAATTCATTCATTATAGGGGACCTGGCTGCATAAAAACAAATGAATGCTATGTAGATAGGCAGATACAGTCTCAGTTCCTGAGCAGTGAACACTCTAGCAATTGTTGTACAGAGTTTTGCTCTGGGGACATAAGCTGAGTTTTCATGAATTGCTGAACTACATAGAAAAGGAATAAGTCAATTAAATCCACACATTTTCAGATTGGATTCCCACATTAGAGCCATTGATAACAACCGCTGTACGATATCTTCACCCTTTTGTCTGTAAGGGTCCAACAAAAACAGACTACTTGAATAAAATACATATCCATATTTTTTGGGAATAATACCCATATGTGTGGTGTGTCTGTGTGTGTTTGTCAGGTGTAATGGCAGGGGGAGGGGCAGCGGGCGTCGACCTCAGCAGGAAGTTCGTGTCGGAGGCAGAGCTTGACGAGAGGAGAAAGAAAAGACAGGAGGAGTGGGAGAAAGTCAGGAAACCCGATGACCCAGAGGGTAAAAACACCTACACATACTGTATACACACACACACACACACACACATCCTAAATGCACACAACCTCTCAAATCAGCTGTGCAGCTGTGCAAACCCCACCCTCATATCAGCTTGTGTGCTCTTCAGAGGCCCCAGAGGAGGAGTATGACCCACGATCCCTCTTCGAGCGACTGCAGGAGCAGAAAGACAAGAAGCAGGAGGAATTTGAGGAGCAATTCAAATTCAGTGGGTTCTTGTCAATCTGTCACAATGTGATATATTGTTTTATATAGAGCTATAACATAAAATGCCGCCTACTTGCGCTGTGCTTCTGCAGAAAGAGTATTATTTCTTTTATAAGTATGTTTCATGCAGGACCCCTACTTGTAATGGAGTATTTTTCTATCATTGCATTCTTTCACTTGAGTAAAGGGACTTTCCCCTTTGAAACAGGCCACTCACTTGCATTATGGGAAATGTAGGGTCCCAGGCTTTTGAATCTTGAGCTTGAGTGCATGTCTTTGCTCAACTGAATTCATCTCTTTGCTGTAAAACGGCAATGTTAGTACTTCATGTTTTTAAGGTGTTTTCACTGAATTTAATCTGCAGCGGTTTTGTTGCAGTGTGGCTTTACTCTGCTCCTGGAGGGCGGATGTTATTTTTGTAGACACACTCTTCGTAACCTGCTTAGCTTTGCTTAACGACTTTGCGATAACAGTGTGTGTTTGAAGTTTTTCCGGTACTGTTCAAAAGTTATTCTTTGTTTCATGTTTTTTTTTTCTGTTTCACTCGGAGTTGGCAAAACGGCAGCTACACTAATACATTTCCTGTCATTCCGTAATGTAGACTATTCCACAGATTTTAGTAAAGAGGTGAATTGGGACAGAACACACATTGACACATGGGGCTTGTTGAAGACACGTGACATCGTCAGTATTTCAAGACGAGCTGTAAATGTCATACGTCTGCCAGATGTTAAGCTGAAATTCAGGCATTTCATTTTACATGAAGGTCACTTGTGGATGGATTTAAAGCAGACTATTACTGTTTGTTTCTGAAAAAAACCAACAACCTTGCACTCTCCTGCCATGTGTTGAGAGCATGTTTGTTTCCATGGTGACAGGGAACATGGTGAGGGGATTGGACGAGGATGAAACCAGCTTCCTGGATGAGGTCTCCCGGCAACAGTGCCTGGTGGAGAAGCAACGCAGGGACGAAGAGAAGCAGGAACTGCTGGAATACAGAATATCCTTGATCAAGTATTTGTTTATCAGGAAAAAAACATTTTAGTTAGCTGGTGTTAGTCTCTGGTTTTGTGCTTAGGCAACATGTTATTCTGTTAGCCCCCCCCCACACACACACACACACACACACACACACACAGGCACCATTTTAGCCCTACCAGATTTAGCAGATTTAAAGTGTTGATGTTAGTGTCAGCAGTGTCCACACATAACTCCTTTCAGTAAAAATCTAAATGAAAACAGATTATCCATTCTATTAAACTGAAAATTTGCAAAATACCTGTGTGACCAGTATCAGTGGTCTATCTTCAACTACACCCTCTAAGAACCTAATGCAAACCTTTTCACAAACCTAATCTACGCATCTTAAATCTCATGCTAAAACGAGCCCACGAAGGCTAAATGGGTCATTCATGGTGCGAGTAGAAGAAACAAAAAAAAAAATCCATTGTATTGATCCAATCCAGTTAGCGGGAGCTGAGGTTTTCTGAAACATCCTGGGACTCCAAACCTCCAAGCCTCTGAAGCAGTATTACTATTCTTAGTGTTTTGTACTGTTGCACAGATGTAGGTGTTCCTGTTTGCGCGTGCCAGTCAGTTTGTGTAAGGGTGCCCCTCTGAAGTAACTTCCAAGTCCCTCGTGAGGACGTTGTAGCAGAGCAACACTTCTCTCAGCTCTGGGAGTTTCTCACTGAGTGTTTCAGGATCTGCCTTAGTTGAGCAGTAAAGCTGTTCAGGTGCGCGTTTTTTTTTTTTTTTTTTTTCGACAGTTGAAGGACACGCGTGTTGCTAATATGGGAGTCCCCTGGTTCATGCATGATAAGCAGCTCTGTGCCTTGGCAGAGACAGGCACATCTCCACCACAGTCAAGCCTCCTGCTGGGACCGCATCATGCATATATTACACACACATATAGTACATACACCTTCTAAACCATAATCCATGCTCATGTATGAGCGCAGCACCGTGCTGTATGCAAATGATGCTGTGTATAAACAGTAAAGGAATCGCTATGTTGCTATGTTATCTAAAGGGCAAAGGAACAGCAAGCCTTGTATTTTGTGATTGAGGGTTTTTTCTTGTTGCAGTTTAATAATCACTTTGGTTTAACTTCATTCAGTCAGTCTGACATTGTGATCATGTCACCTGTGCTTTGATAACAGGGGGTTTATGTCATTTTGCTCTTATCAGTCAGCAGCAAGTAACTTGTCTGAACTGATTTTTGAGAGAAAAGTCAGTCTGTTTAAACTTATATTTTTGTATGTCGACTTTAAGCAGCATGTAAAGGTGTGTCAGCCTCAGCTACACGTTTTCTTTTTATCACTGTAGTCCGTGTATTCCGACTGATACTTGATTTACGAGTTTAAAAAGATCCAATCGTGACATGTCATCGAGACACAGACTGTGCCCTCTGGTTGTTCTCTGCATCATAACGCATACTCTGCGACCTGCACCATACAGAAAAATAGATATAGTCACATCAACACAGTTACTAGTTCAAGGGAAAGACACATTGTCTCAGCCTGTTCCCTGATTTCTCTCTCGTTTCCGTTGAGAGGTGGTTTACAGCTGTCAGCTGCCTCTCAGCTCAGGGAAACAAAATGTTTTTAGTTGGGAAGAATTCATGTGTTCAGGACAAACTCTGTGATCCATACAGCCGCTGGTCCTCACATCCAAGTGCAGGTACCACGCTGTGCAAAGTGCACAGTGCAAATTTCACTGTATGTCCAGTAGTTTGGTGTGTTGGTTTGTCGCTCTTTGCGCTGTTCATCTGTTCCCCTCCGTCACACTCTCTTTGTGTCTGCAGACAGACAGGTTTCTGACAGACAGGTTTGTCTGCAGATGAAGAGAATGGGTTGTCGTGGAAACTGTATCATAGGCTGGTAACTACGGTGACGATTTTAAGCAGT
This sequence comes from Psettodes erumei, assembly GCA_016785225.1. NCBI lineage: Eukaryota > Metazoa > Chordata > Actinopteri > Pleuronectiformes > Psettodidae > Psettodes > Psettodes erumei. Next base: position 73,400 of record JAFBJZ010000349.1, read on the forward strand.
CATTTGCTACTGCGAACACAAAGTCCATGCACACACACACACAGACACACACACAGAGGTGTAGACCTTAGTTAATGCATGAAAACATCAGGACTGCTCATCTGGACCTCAAACATCCCTAATGCCAAGCTTTGTGTCAGCTGGTCTCTCTCCACCACCTCCTGTCTTCCCCCTTTTTGTGTGTCACCCTATTCGTGTTCCTCTGTCTCTGCATCCCGACCCCGTTTCATGTCTCATGAGCTCTGTCCATTCTTGTTTTAGCCTCTTTATCTGTGTCACTCTCTGTCCCTCAGTCTGCCTCTGTGCCTGACTGCTTTTCTTAGCCTCCCAGAACTGTGTCACTTTTCTCCAGTGCGCTGATGGAGGGACGTAATGGCTCCCCCTGAAGGGAGAACAGAATGGAACTTGCTGAATTGACTGCGGCTGAATGGGTTGTGTGTTCCTATCTGCCCCTGAGCCCCCCACTCTGTCCCCTCTGCAATGCTCCATTATGGTCTTTTTTTTTTTAACCTTAACTCTGCACCGTCACAGCGCTCTAGTGAAGCAAGCATCCGCTGAGAGCCGCAGAGAGACAGAAAGGAAATCAGCACCTAAACAGTCAGGGTCAGAACAAAAGACCAGCCACCTGTCTCAGGCCCATTTGTTGGCAGGAGCTGTCAAGAGACGCAGGTAGGCTTTAAACCTGCAGTCATGAATTTATTTATTTTTGCCACTTTGGGGGAGCAGAACAAGTTGTACACTGTAAATGCAACTGCACTGACATACTGTCACCTTATCAAGTCTGACTAGCCAAACCAGCATTAGCATCATTTGGAGTCACATTTCTGTCCATATGATTTCATTTAGGTCAAAATTTAAGGTCTATTTTGGTCTCACAGCACGTGTGACATCATCATAATTTTTTTCCCCCCACTGGTCTGTAAAATTTAAAAATCTCATTGTTCTCTCACCCAGTTCCTCCCAGTCGACAGAAAGCAGTAAGAAACAGAAGGTGGACATCACAACAGCAACAACGGGAAACGGAGACAGACACACAGGTGGGCTGGTGTTTGGCTGAATGTTACATTGGTGAGGTGTGTGGTTCCTTCAGAACAGTGTTTAAATCTGCGTTTTTGTTTTCTCAACCTGGGATTACAAGAACAATATCAAAACACAACGTTCAAATTTTCATCCCTGACCTTTTTCAAAAGAGCCTGTGTGCAGGCACAGTCGCTGAATGTGACAGTGTGTTGTGCTGTTCAGAACAGGAGGGTGGAGCAGGAGGAGGAGCAGGGGGAGCTGAAGATCAACAAACCGTCCCCGGCCTGACGGCGAAGACGCCCTCGGCTCCCCTCGGCTCCGGTCAAGGCGTGCTACACCTGCCGTCAGCTGCTGTGTGCGTCGGCGTTTTGCCTGGACTGTGGGTTTATTCCGGCAGCAGCGACTCTGACAGCAGCTCGGACAGCGAAGGTAGCGTGGACGCAATCATGTTGCCGTACCCCCGGCATAGCAGGGCGTACAGATAGACACACAGCAGCATCCACACACACACACACACACACACACACACAACCTCTGTTTGCCTGCCTCTAGAATGGTTCGCACACAGTCAGAAAAGGTAACATCACACAAGAAACATGCACACACTGACACATTAAAGGTCATGCACATGTAAACAGCCTGCAGAAGCTTCATATCATGTTAGTCACACACTGCACACACACACACACACACACACACACACACCAAGCGAACACATTTCAGTATTCCTGTTGTTTTCACAGCTGTGAGTTGAACTGTTGCTCTTTGTCTCCAGACAAAGTTCAGCCCTGTAATTTAATCCTAACCAACAGTAACGTTCAGACGGATTAAAACTAAGTCTGTGCATCTATCTGTGATTGATTTTTTTTTTTCCTGCTATTGTGGCACTCAAACATGACACCTCCACCCTTCCTTCCCTTAATCACATCTCACGCAGTTTAAGCCAAGCAACCAATCCCGCACTGCCTACCCTGATGACATCCTGCCCCCCTACACCCCCCCTCCCAACCCAAGCCACAGCGACTGCAAGCTGTGCTATTGGCTGAGGGAACAGTGATTGACAGCTGTGGAGCAAGGAAGAGACTGCTTTAGACTGTGTCACATGGCTCACACCTCTTTAGCTATCAGCAGCAGAGGAGAGAGGGCAGGACGCGCTTCTTTCTCTCTTTGTGTTCAAATGCCAAGTTGGAGTGGATTGAAATGATGTTTTTATTTGCGTGATGTAATGTGTTTTCCCATCAGTGGTTTGTTTCCAAGCGACAGCATGCTGGAAAGACGCTGTGCGCTGCTGTCTCAGACGGTGGAGCTTTGTTTTGTTGGTTAAAGTCTGAGCACAGAGAAATAAAGAACCTTCCCTTATACCGTGTGCTTTATTGTGTTGATTTGTGCGTGTCTGTGTGTGTGAATGAGTGCAACAGAGATCTGTGATTATTAACATATATTTGTGGGGTACTGAGATTTTAGACCAATTATAAATTGGCAATAGTATTCTCAGCCGTGTGATCGATACCTTCCATGACTTATGGACACGACTTCCAGTAATTCCTCGTGCGAAAGTGGCTGCTGGGAGAGTTTGTGGGGTGCTTTGGTGTGGATATTTGTGTCATATTTACTTTTCTAGAGATTTTGGATTTTCTGCAGATGTGGGAAAACTGTGCCACGCATTAAACAAGATAATGCGATCATCCCTTTGCCTTGTATGAGGGGCGAGTGGGAGGAAAGCTGAAGAAGTGACCTCAGATGACACAGTGATGGAGTGATGACAAATCCAGAAAACTCTGAGCCTTTTCAATACAGACTTATGATACTGAAACCTCAGATATATCTTTGGACCTATTAGATGGTCTCATCCACCAAGTAGGAACTCGTGGAATATTTTTCTTCATTTTCACGTTTATAGTCCTTAACTCCCTGCAACAGTAAGTGTCATCGTGCGAGGCTACTGATCAGACTGCAGAGCCCAAAACGGTGTCTAAAACTTTTTTCACATTAGCAGGACATGTAAAATCAGTGGAGTCTGGAGAAAATATCACCGCAGCTGCAACGAAGCCATGTTATGTCCTCTGACCTCAGGAGGCAAATTAGTATTTTCCCTCAAGATCCCCCAATTAATTCAATACATGTAGCAATAATTTGGACTTTTCTGTCCACATCAGATAAAGCTGGATAACAAAAAGTTTCCAGCCCAGTAAGTTATGTTAACTGTACTGAGGTATGAAGTACAGCATACAAAGCCTTTCTTTTTAATTCAGGTACTTGGATTCTGGGACATGTTTTTAGTCCCTCATTAAAACCTTGGCGTGCATGTGGAACTGGACAGTCAGTCAGACAGAAAAACAGGGTGACAGTCAAGGTGAGATCATATGAAAATAAAAAACTATTAGTGGCATTCAACAATCTAAACAGCCCAATGTTTGTGTTTGTCTTCAGTGTTAAAATGTTTCTGTAATAGTGCATCACCCAAGGTGTGAGGGTGACTCAAAGCCTCTGTAAGTGAGCCATGATGAGACTGAAAATGATTTCATCTTGTGTTCATGGCCAGTAACAAGTATTTTTGGTATGTCTGAGGACAGTTCGCTGACATCATTAAAGCAGCCGTGGGTTTCTGGGTTTAACCGACAGATGAAACTCAGTACCTCCGGTGTAGCTGTGAAAAGAGTTGCTATGACGACAAATAATTAGACCAACACACACAAGGAAAATATCAGTTCAGGATTTGAGCTTCGAGCCGTTCCAAACGCAAGCCTTTTCAGTGAAATTAAGTTGCCGCATTTTTGTGGTTTGTGCCAAAGGCAGCAACACGCATACTGCCTGAAAAGGCTGGAGGATAAAAGTGCTATTTTTCTCTCTCTCCCTGTCATTTTTACATGTTTCTCTATGCCACATTTTGTGGAAGCCGATTTCAGCCTGTTTCACTGGAGGCCTCATGCGGAGTTCAACACTTACACTATCTGGTGTGTGTTTTTGTCACCACCCACCCATCTGTTTTTTTTCTCCACATCCCTTTCTTCTCTTATACAGAGGAGGGAGAGGTGACTCTTGAAGGGGGGGGGGTCAGTCTCTTTTCATTTTCATCCTTTTGCAGTTGTATAACCTTCACTTGTAGTTGTTTTGTGGCTATTTGTACTCTCTTTCTGGTGTGCTCAGTTCCACAGAAACACAGAACACACGTGACATATTCTTCAGTTTATTAACCTGAGTGTGGACAGAGACACAACTTTATAAAACGATTATCACATTTAGTACAAAGATGCACAGTAATACACATAGTAGCAGTTTAGGTACACAATTCAGCACTGCATAAAAAGAATGTTAAAAACATGTCAGAAACATTGGCATACTGGAACGTAAACGGCATCATATAAATATACATTCGATATATATGCATATCAGAAACTTCTCGTCTGCTGCCACTCATTAAAAGTCTGACATTTAACACTTGAAACATATTCTCATTCAAATATTTACAAAATCTGGTAATACATAATTTGAAGAAAAAAAAGAAAAGTCATGCGATTGTGATCATCGGCATCAGTTTGTAAACAGTGAGCAGATATTGGCAACATGCAGGATCAACCAAAGTCATAAGAAATACAAGGATTTTGCAAAAGCTAGCAAAATGGCCCCATATTTAACAGCCAGATGAGTTTGCACAGTATCGCACATCTCTCCCGTGTTTGTGATACGGCCACCACCACAGCCTCGCTCTCCTCTGAGTCTGTCCTCTTGAATCAAATAAAGATGGTGGAGCGTTAAACCCTCTGGTGAGCAAAACTCAGAAAATTAAAATCTCCACAGTAGCTCTCTGTCCAGACTCAGTCTGTAGGTCTGATCTGAAAAGGATCCATACAACAACAGGAGAGGATTCAACCACTGATATAGTTCAGCTTCGAAGGGACTTTACACCAAGGAGTTGTATGTACCACATTGTATCAGTCACAAGACACACACATGCAAAAAGCTAAATAAAAAAATCAAAAAACCTACATCTCGATGAATCAAAAAATGTGTTGTCCCTTTAAAGGGGGCTAGTGTCTTACCTGTGTATTCACAAAATCATGTGGAGACACATACCATCACTAAAGACATGCAAGGTCCATTACTATCGTCTTAGATCTGTGTGCTGGAAAGCTTTAAGAAACAGAGAATATCACTTCTGGTGGATTCACACTGGATCTTTGCAAATATGACAGCAGGGATGTCTTCAATGTGTGATTTTTTTTGTCCATAACTCATGTTTGTTCACAGCTGCTATACACACTTTCAATCTGGATTGTTTGTCAGTAACGGGAGGAGAGGTTTTGTTGAGCTATTGTACAGCGTGTTCGGCGGGGCTCTGGTCTTCAGGGCCGTCTCACTCCGGTGCTGGGTTGATGGGCGGGAGATTCCGCTGTTTAAAGTACTGGGTGACCTGCTGAGGCAGCTCGGCCAGGACCGACTTGGCGAGAGTCTCCTTTGGTGCCTGAGAGAGAGAGAAAAGATACGTAGAGTTGTTTACTTATTTTACTTCACAATTTACTTGTTTTTTTAGCGGCCTTTAGTGGAACACCATTTCCCATGAGCCCTGGATGAGATCCAGCCAAAAAGTTGGAAAAACGACTTAAAAGAAATTCAGGATGAGCAAAACGCTGTGACTAATCATGGACATTAAGTTCTGACCTTACTCACTTTGTACATCTCAATACGTTTGTTCGACTGAGAGACGACTTGGGTAACTAAGTGACTGTGAGACTTAAGACGTGCTGGCTGTTTACCTCCTCTGCTGGACATATCTCTGGGGCCTGTACTGTAGCCTTGGTTGCTATGGTAACTGCTGATGGAAATGAGCACATGTGCAGTCGCAGCTATGCTACAGATAAAGAATGAACTATGGTCTGTAGCAGATGATATGTCAGCATGTTTCCGAGACCTCGCCTAATGAAAAGAGGATTAATGAAAGGACCAACTGAATGCAGGGAAATTACTTCACACAGACAAATCAATGAAATATAATTAATTCAATAAATTAATTTATTCACTTTTGTCCTGTACAGCAAGTGGGTATCAAACCTTTTTTTGTCACACCCCCTTTGGTCGTACCATAATAGAACGAGCCAAGCCACATTTCACTGCAGTAGCAGCATCTAGAACATGATGTGCCTTTTTTCTGTCTGCAGGTTTCTGTTGAGTAAATCAAAAGTTAAACTCTGCCAACCGCCCAAAGTGTTTTTAGACAGAAGAGACACGGGGGTGGGGGGGTGGTCTCACTTTCTTTGAGAATAAGCCTGAGGGTGGCAGCACAGCAGTCCCAACTCACGTTGCTCCCCTCCACTGCTTCACCTTTTGGGATGATCCTTTCATGTTGGCATAGCGCTGCACCTTCTTCCCAAACAATCCAACCTTTTCATCAGTTCACAAAACATTTTCCCAGTAGTGTTGTGGAGTGTCAACATGCACTGTGGCAAACTTGAAGCATGCAGTGATGTTTCTTTTGGAGTGCACTGGCACCATGACTCCATGTGCCATGATTTGTGTATGGTTGACTCATGAACAGATATCTTCACCTGTTCCTATGACCCTTTCAAGCCTTAACTCCATTTATGTAAAATTTGGCTGAAGAAGAATTTTCAATCTTTCCCAACTTTATGCAAAACAAAAACTTTTGAACTCAAGCCTTCTGGAATCTTTCTGTGAGGCATGGTTCACGTTTTATGAATACCAAACTCAAAAGTTTGAGTCCTTTCTTTGGTAAATAAAAGTAGCTCCAACCCACAGGTCCAGTTCGGCTCCTTTGATTGGTTTTGTTTTTGCTTTTGGTTATGACATTAGGGGTTCACATTGGCAGGGTGTTCAGATATAGGACCCAAATGCAAACAGGAGCTGAGCAGCGAGCTGCAGTGAGAGACTTATTACAAAAAGCTACAGTGCAAAATGGCAAAACAAAAGAGCAGACACCAACCAGTGAAAACCAAGAACATATCTAACTGAAGAAACACATCAACACACACCTTCCATCAACACAGGGAAGGTGGTGACGTAGAGGGATAGCACATGCATGGCCAGAGACTTACATACACAAGGCAGGCAGGGCACGAGACACGGTACTAAGGTCAGAGGAAAGACCACAAAGAAAATAAGAGGCCAATTCAGCCCGCCATCCCCTGTCCAACCTACACTGTGAATGCTGGGATGATGTATTCATCAATCATTTTGTGTGTTATTCCTTTAAAAAATTGTGTTTGTCCATTCTTGTAACTCAGATTAGGATTTCAAGATAAACTCCAAATGGCTCACTTGCCTTTTCTTGCTACTGTACATATTTGTACTTGTTTGGTATTATAAATGAGCTTTTAAAAGCAGTTTCTGGCTGCAGCATACTTAGAACATTAGAACTTCCAATATGAATTATGAATATTACTACAACAGCTACTTAGTTTCAGTCTAATCACCACTACCTACGCCAACTCAGTGCAGATAATTTGTAGTAAAAGTTCGCCTGCCAACACGGCTCATTATTTCAGGTCACTCTCATTAATAGGTTTCCCCTCTGTTTTAGCTTCATTTCTCCCTCTTCCTCTCTGTTCGGTCTGTCGCTGTCTCTCGCCCTCCCACCGACAAACTGGGACGAAGCCAGCAAACACTGTCTGTTCCTCCCACAACAAAGGAAGTCAGCGCGCCCACCGCCAGCCCACGCACGCACAGTGCACAAAACGACAAAAAACCCCCAAACAAACAAAAAATGCACTAAATGAGTCTGAAAATGTGCACACGCGCTAATTAACCTGTGCGCTATCCCACACCGCACACGTATGAACACGCATACGGTAACTCTGTTGGGTCTGAGAGAACCAGGCAGACCCAGTGTGTGCGGTGTGAGCATCACCAATCTGACAGGCTGCCATTTGGTAACACGTTCACACACAGACAGCATGACATTGTGTCATAACAGTCCTGCTCAAGTACTTCATTCTGAATATCACCAGACATTAATTCAAATGAACCGATTTTGCAAAAAATGTCCAAGAGAGCCAAACTTGCATGATAGCGAAATGATAGAAACACCCACTGCACTGGGCACAGTTGTTGGCACCTTCACTCGTATTTGGTTGCAGGACCTTAGGCAACAATGACTTAATGTTTCCATGTACAGGCTTCCTGCACCTGTCTGCTGGTAGGTCCCACCACTCCTCCACTGCCATGTGTTCAAGCCCTTTCATGTTTGCAGGAGGCTTTTCTGCAATGGCAGATTTCTGCTCTCTCCAAAGGTTTTCAATAGGATTTGGGTCACGACTCTTTGCTATTTAATATGTCGATATTTTCCTTTTCAGTCATTCTTTTGTACTGCTGGATGTGTGCTTTGGGTTGTTGTTATCCTACTGAAAGATCCAAGACCTTCAGCTTAATCTGACTTTTATGACACAGGGGTTGAACATTTTGTTCTAAAATGCCTTGGTTATCTTCTGATTTCACCATTTCGTTTGAATGTCCAATGCTGAGTTTAAAGAGACAGGCCGAGACCAACACTCACATTACGGAAATCCCTGAAGGGGACGAACTGCACGATGTCCCGAACAGCCTCCTCCCCTGTGTTGGACCTCAGAACACTGGCATCTCCATCGAGGAACTCCATGGCAGCAAAGTCTGCATTGCCCACGCCGATGATGATGATGGACATGGGGAGCTTAGACGCCTGTACGATGGCGTGGCGCGTCTCGTCCATGTCGCTGATGACACCGTCGGTTATAATGAGGAGAGTGAAGTACTGCTGCGGAGTGGAAGAGGGACGATGGCAGGGAGGTGATGAAGGGAGAATGAGACAAGAAAAGAGAAAAGTCAGGAAGGGAAATAAGCTCAAATGGGACATTTAGCAGAGCTTTCATCGCTAAATTTGAAACAGATCCCACAATGACATGAAGAGGAATCTGCATCAAGACAACAGACAAAAAATCAGTTGCAATCATGATGATTATGCTGTCAATAATGCAGAGCAGAGTGACAGTGTGAAAAATAGAAACCAGAATGAAAGGACACCATCTGTTCCTGGAGAAAAAAATGGAGGGAGAGAAAGAAAAAATGAAGAGGAGAGAAGTGAATGATGAATGACTGTGAACCGTGAACCATTTATGGCGAATCAGGAGGGAGAGAGATCAGGCTTCGGACTGAAACATCCTATAGCATGATGTCATATAATGACTTTTTTTTTCTTCTTGTTGGATTTTTTTCAATACATTTCTGCACAAATCAAAGGACAAAGCTGGATCAATGAGTGGAGGACCATGATGAATTCACAATGAGCCTGAGGGGACTATTTGAAGAGTTTAATTATTTGTGTCTGTATATACCTGATAAAAAGAGGGAAGGTGTGGACAGATGGTACTGGTTCTAACATACTCTTTTATGGCTTTAGTGTAGGGAATTGGTAATACTACCTTCATGGCTTGAATATGGCCAAAACAATAGCTGTCCCTTATGAAAAAGACCGAACTGAGTGTTTCTATTTTTGTAAGTAGTAAAAAATTATTACTTTAAAGTTTACAGTAAACTTTACAGTAATGACTGTTTTTTAGCCACTTGAGTGAAGCATTTTTTTTCAAAGTTGTGTATATAAGCTGATATGTGAGTCCAATATTTACCGTCCTTTCAGCTCTGTTTTTTTGTCTCTACCCACGACAACATTGCTCTCTCAGGCTGCTAAATGCTCCACTGTGTTCATCTCTGTCTGCAGGGATTTAATGAACCCAAGTCAAACTTTTTATTCAGTATGAAGCAGCTGTGGACAACAGATATGAGACTCACTCGTATTCTTTTATATACAGTATCAATACACACTGATTTGCAGACATTCCTGCTTTATCAACAAAACAATTTAAATGCTGATTCAAGAGCATCTACTGTTTTTTTTTTACATTTTAAACATTACTCCATCATTGCTGGCAGACATCTAAGACACGTTTTCCACCAACTCGCTGCTCCCTAGTTTGAATGAACCTCGTCTGAATGAACCTGTCCACCACACAAATTTCAAGGTCCGCATAAGTTAGTCATGTGATGATCAGTACAGGAACCAGTCACAAGACAGTGTGCGCTGGCAATGATCTTTATTATCAACAATCCAAAAGTCGCAGATCCAAAAATCCGTGTCACAAGTCTGTTATCAGGGTCAGAAAACCAGGGCAGCAAAACCAGAGGCGTGGTCAAACAGTCCGAGTCAAAAACCAGAGAAACAGCGAACAAATCCTATGGGCTAGGGCAAGAAATGGTGGCCAGGCATAAACGTGTCTACGGAAACAGATCAGACTGGCGTACAGGGTTCTCGGCTCAGGCATGAAATGATCACGTTTCGACATCAGAGAAATGTGAGGCAGGAGTTTAAGTACACCTGGGAGTGACGAGCAAACAAGACACAGGTGCAGGGAATTAGCCAGGTGATTAACCAAAAGGAGAAGAACACCAGGGGGAGCCCTAACAGATAGCAACACCAGGAACCACCCAAAATGTGTGAGGAAGCAACCAGGGGAAAGACACAGACAGAAACCCAAAAGGACACGGATCCTAACAAGTCATTGCACTGCCGCGAAAATAAGGCCCTCCGACTCCTTCATGAATGTGCCCAGAGATGGCTGAACCTTTGTTATACTGGATATCCAGGATTGCCAATGTCGGGCTCAGTGAAGCCTGGTAACCCAGTCAGTTTAAAGACAGACTACATGCGTGCACAGAAAAAACAAGAGCAGTTCTGCATACCAGAATGTGAATGGTTATCCTATAACAGAAGGTGACGACACACACTAACTTGACTTCAATTCTTATTTCAAAAGTTTCACTTACATGGCATACACACACTCAAACACACACACACACACACACACACACACACACACACACACACAGGAGGGCTCAGAAGCCTGTCTCTTTAATGTGCTAACAGCAGCGCTCATTAGAGAATCATTATCACACAGACAGACAGGGTTACTCACACACTGGAACACGCATAGAGAGCACTGGTCTGCAGCCTGTGTGTGTGTGTGTGTGTGTGTGTGCTGCGTGTCAGCAGCAGGAGTGTGTTCCTAAACAGTCACACAGTCTGCAGTCGCAGGTTCTCTCATTATCAGGACCAGGAGGGGGAACACTGAGGCAGAGCAGCAGCCTACCTACCCACCCATTTACTTCAACACACACACACACACACACACACACACACACACACACACACACACACACACACCAGTTACTCGCCACTATCCCAGCATGTGGTCCACACACACCTTGACTGGGGCTGTCACATCCTATTGTCCGTTACTCCTTCCTATGGCCCACCCCTGTTTGAACTCACTATAATGTAAAACAAGAAAAGGGTCTGCAATCATTTCCTTACAGAAACAACAGGATTCTGGGGCACGACACGCAGACAGAGTACAACCCTTTGTGTATTTTGCTTGTGTATTTGTTCTCCACAGGGTGACAGGGTGCAATTATGGACAAAAAGCACTGTGGGAGCATAATGATACCCGACTACTGCACTCTCTTCAGATTTCGGCAGGAGACGTGCCACAGTTACGTGCTACGTACAAGAGGGGGACTTGTACAATTTACTGGAAGTTGCTCGACCCGAAGCTCCTGTGAGTGTCAAACATCTGCCCCGTTTTTTTCTGTATGACTGGCCCCAGTGGGAACATTGTGCCGAGCCTTACAAGTCATGTAATTCATAACTTCAGTCTCTCAAGGTAGTCCGTCGTCTTGACATGTGCGAGACCACAGTCTGTTCCTGCTGTTGTGTTGTTTTAGCTGCAGTGTAGACAAAACATTAGAGTGCATTTACAAATTGAAACACTGAAATATGTATCCTGTTTACTACAGGATCCTTTCTTTTAGTTATGGAATGACTCACTCCATTCATTTTGCATTCTTAATTTGGAAACAAAACCACAAAAATAAATCACTTAGAAATTTAAATAGATGCACTATTAAAATTGATAATCACTGCTGCCTGACGGCTAACAGGCAAAGTCTCTTATTTGGGTCCCCAAGTGGCAGATTTAGAAGCTCGAGCAGCGGCAGCGATTGCACATTCAGTTGTGATTTGAATAGACACAAAGCATCCAAGCCACATAGAACTCATTTGAGACTTCTATATAACCACAGGTTTAAAACAACAACAACAAAAAAAGTACTCTGGTGCTGCAACAGCAAAAGGAAATGTTTGGGAAAAACTCGGGAAAGACTCTCATCGCACCCCAGTGAGAAAGCATACTGACATACTGTATGTATTTGAACACAGTACATTACAATCTATTACAGCCAAACAAATATCCATCCATTCACTTTCAATATTGCTTATCCAGGCACCCGGTCATGGGGGTGCTGGAGTCAGTCCCAGCTGACTTCAGGCAAGGGCGGGGTACACCCAGGACAGGTCGCCAGTCCATCAAAGGGCTGACACATGGAGACAAAAAAACATTCACACTCACACCTATGAGCACAGAAAGGACCCGCCTGAACCGGGATCCTTCTTGCTAAGAGGCGACAGTGCTCACCACTGCACCACAGTGCTGCCCACACAAATATCCACGAAACAAAACACTGTGTCATTTAAAGAAATAAATTGCTATTAATGATGAAGCTGTTAATCTAAACTAAAGCTGAAGTCCCAGTATTTTTGTTTTGTGTTGGTATAAGTATATTGCAGTCAAGTGAAAATATTTTGGGTTTCACTGGTATTGTATCTCTCATCAGTTGGTGACATGACTGACAGTTTCATTGTGCTATTGTCCATTTGAACGCAGCCTCAAAAAAGGAAGTTCTTACGAGTCCCACTTGAATGAGACTGCCCCACAGCTCGAGGAATACCATACTTCCTACCAAGAAATGATACCAAAATAGAAAGCTGTCTTGGGTGTGAGACAAAGCCTTAGGGTGCTCCTTATTTGGATTGTTTGTGTTGCCTGCCTTAGATACATAATCCAGTGGTTCACCAGCTCCATGCTTTGATTCATTCGTTTGGAGTAAAACTGAACTCAGACCAAAGCTCAGCCGGGATTGGTTCTTCTATTAAAACACCACTCCTGTATCTGATGACAGGTATGCTGCTAATCTTAGTGGTCATTTATAAAACTTAATGCATGTTTCTAAATCTGGAATAGCTACATGAGTGAATGTACATATGAAAAGTACCATCAGGTTGTGTTTATGAAACCAACAAGAATCCCAGTGCTGCTAGAATTGACTTATTCGGTTTGTAGATGATCTGTTATTGTCTATAGCATTTCATCTACAAACACTAGTATGCTAACATGCTCAGGCTGACAGGAGTGTCATTAGTTTAGGAGGTATGTGATCACAAACCAAAGCATTTCACAAAGAGCACATTTGTTCTGATAATAGCACTACGTAGAATGTCAGTGGATCATCACAATTATTTTAATTCATAAATGTGTAAGAAATATCAAGGCAATTCATCCTAGACCTACAGACTGCCATCCTTACAGCCACACCACTAGCATGAAAGGGAGAAAGTGGGATGGAGGATGCCTCTCTATCACGCTGTTAAGCTAAGAAATGTGTGAAATGCCTGGTCAGTGTGGTGTAAGGACACAAGTTGTCACTCCAGTCTCTCACCCTCCTCCCTGGCACTCTGGTCAACGTGCCAGGAGTCCGAGCCAACAGATGCACACCCTTGTTTGTCCTGTCAGCCATCAAGCTGATAAACAGAGTAGAGAAATGACAAGTACAAACCACCCTGACAGGTATTCACTGCCAACTGCTGTTCTACAACTGGTGACCATGCAATTTAGTGTTTGTGTTTCTTGGATGTCATTTGCCCCATGAGATGACAAGAAAGACCAATGTGATCTGGGAACAGTGAGTGAAAGGGAAAGTCGAGAACAAACAGAGAGGCTTGCAGTGTACAAATGAAGGCAGGGCAGAGATGGTTCTCAGAAGTCCACAAGAGGCCATCAATCAAAAAAGAGGGGAGAAAACAGCCAGAAATTAAACAGAAGATATCATCCAAAGGATCAAGTAAACCTCGAAAGCTGGTTGTACATGAGTATCACCATCTCATATTTCTTGTTTTCATACAGGTTCCAATGAATAAAAATCAAAATGTGGAAAGGCAGATAAGCAGTTGTGTCACTGTAACCTACCGCTGCTTTCTCCTGCTGAAGGGCCTGGGCAGCAAAACGTGCCACGTGGCTGATGATTGGAGCAAAGTTCGTCGGGCCATAGAAACGAATGTGGGGGAGACAGGCAGAGTAGGCCTGGGCAATACCCTCCACACCTAGAGACAGAGACAGACAGGGAGAAAGAATTTAAATTTCAACACATCATCAGTTTTCATGATGAGAAGAAAAGGAGAGACCAGAGGAGGAAGAGAGGTTTGTGAAAGGGAAAGAAAAAAAAGATGAGCTGCGCATAAATCTCCCAGCAGCATTGTCATGATAAACTCAAATATGCATTACAAAAAATGAACTCTTGAATTTGTGCCCAGACATTCATTTTTCTGTACACTAACTTCCTGTCTCAACAACCTACATGTCTATTTGTTTCTTTAAGGGTATGAGGAAGTCAATTTAAATATAGCTCCTTATTTAAAAATTGCTGTAAAATGTGTGTTGTCTTCATTCAATTTGATAAATATATATACATAAGGGATTACAAGAATTTTCAAAATACTGTATACCACGGGAATGGTAAAATGTATCAAATTTGAATTACTGCAATATTATTATGCATCTAACATTAACTATTACAAAGGGTTCAATCCTTATCATGTGAAACAGGGACACTTAACGCTGGCAGCAGCAAGAGGTGGGGCCAATAACACGGAGATACAAATTGCCTTGACTGAATTAGATCATAAACCCCATATCATGTATCAAATCGCATAAAAGACCAAAAACAATCTGTCCCATTCCTAGGACATAGTATTAATAGATGCCAAAAGAAACAACCCTTTAGTTCTGCTAACACCTTGTTTGGCTGCTTGAATATTGCACATTATATAAAGAGGTTTTATATAGCAGTTAAAGCAGCACATTGTGACTGCAGTCCTCCAAATCTGCTTTAATTGTCTGCTCTGATTCTCTTCATGTTAAAGTGCACCGCAGGCTTTATTGGCCTTTCAAAGAAAAGAAGAAAGAAAAGATCTCTCATGTTGTTTGGAGAGAAGCTGCTGCTGACCTTAGAAAGAAGGGATGTTTGTGGGGGCAGATGTTTTAAAAACGACAAGCTGTACATCTATTTTGAAGGAGCAGCAGCAGGCTGAGTATAAATGTACTTATTTTGCATAACCTCCTGCCTCTGTCAGGCTAAAATATGTGAACACAATTTCATTCTGCGTCTCACAGTTGTGCTCTCAGCGGTTGGTACTTAAGTCATTTGCACTTGTCAATAAGCACATTTGCATGCTGCACATTTCAAATGCTAATGGTGCATTAGCTGTGAATGCACCATATTCAAGAAGGAGTTTGTTGTCCATAAAAATAGGCGCAGGATACTGAGGGTTTACAAATCTGCTTACACTTGACTAAATATGAAGAAATGTCTTTGGTGAAAAAATATGGTTATAGTGAGCATTTATGTTAAGTAAGGGTTTACTATGACTGATATTGAAACGAGACTGCGAGTCTAGTCAGTACTGCTAGCAGCTCTGTGAGGCTCTATTTATGCACAGCAGTCTCATGTGCTAAACTAAAACGTTGATCATGTTGAACTTGCTCAACATCAGCATTGTCATGGTAAGAATGCTAGCATGCTAGGTCCGGGGCCAGAGCCTTTGTATCAAGTGAAAGTCATACAGTTTAGATGGAAAATGACTACAGTCTCCTGTATGGGAGAGGTGCAGGGCCATTTTCCATCATCTTACAATCCATTCATGGTTAGACCTTAACGCCTGTACACCTGAGCTTGACAGAGCATGTTAAAACTACAAGGGTATGTGAAATGACCACAGACAGGAGACTGAACAATTAAAAAATGCTTTTGTCTTGCTGTGTCTTGTGTAGGCATTTGGTTATTTCCGTAACCAAGGCAGGGGCCCTGGTCTCGAGGTGAGCTACTGCGCCTGCCTTCCAACCACTTCATTACACCAAATCGAAGAAACCTTAATCCCTAAGCCTTTCTTCAGATGTAACGTTGATGAGAATAGGATAGGTGACCTGAAAACCTAATGCGGCGAAGTAATCAGTGATGTCAAACTACTGTCTCTCACCTGAACAGAAGGGGTTGGTGGGGTTAAAGTTGATGGCAAATTCGTGCGACACCTGAGGAGAAAAAAAACAACAACAAACCAGACAATAAACTTAATGTTTCGTTCTTCACTACACTGTAAAATGTTGTTGAGAAATACTGTCCAGTTCTCTCACACCTTCTCCCTCCCACCCTCTCTCCATCTCTCTGTGCACTGCTCTCTCTCCTTTGTCCTTTTCATCAGCTCAGTGCCATGGCAACACAGATGGGTTGACAGTTGCGTAATCATGTGAATATGCATGTATAGTGCTTACAGTCTGTGTGTGTTTGTAAAATGTATGTATGATACAGGCTTGCTTGAACTTATCTCTGTCTCACACACACACACACACACACACCTACATACAGTACACAGGCGTGCATGCATACGGCACACACACACACACACACACACACACACACAAAATAACAACAACCACAACATCATCAACAAACACACACATACCTTCCAGTCTGGTGGGAGTTGGGCTCCAAATCCCAGAGCAGGAAACATTTTGTCGCTGAGGAGGAAACCATGACAACAGATTGGAACGTAAGTTAAATCGTTTTTTTTTTCTTCATCCAAATTCAACAAGCTGGATTTAGACGGCATAGGAAATCCTGTTACCTTGTTCACAAAGACACACATTCAAAGACATTTGCAGAGAAACAAGCAGAAAGCTGGTGGAAAAATAAAGTCACATCGTAAAATGGTTTCGTAAAAAGAGACACTTTTCTGACTGCCGGCAGGATGCACAGAAATTCATTGTCTTTTTTTTTGGGAAAATGTTTAAGTAATTGTTGAGAGACAATAATTACCCTAAATATGTAAATAATTGTTTGTGCTGTGTGTGTTTTCACTTTCACAAACCTAGGCCTTTCCTGTGAAAATCTTATTTTTAACAGGAAAAACAGATGGTTGTGTGTATTGCATGCACCACTGACATGTATGGTACAGCTCAGTACAGTGGTGCATAGGATGGTGATAGCACTGAGATGAACGTTAGTAAAGTGATAAACCTTTTTAGTTCTTTCTGCAAACCCCACAATGACAGCGATGTTTGCAGAGACACTCTGAGACAAACACATCAGTGTCTTTCTCATACGGTCCCAGGTCAATTATACACTCTCAGTCCTTTAGTACTCAAAGCGTGATTGTGATCACTTAGTGAAACATTACAACATTAACTAACCTCATCGACCTTGACCTACCTGATTAAAAACAATGCATTGGTCAAGAATACCGCATCAGA
Source organism: Psettodes erumei (assembly GCA_016785225.1). Classification (NCBI taxonomy): domain Eukaryota; kingdom Metazoa; phylum Chordata; class Actinopteri; order Pleuronectiformes; family Psettodidae; genus Psettodes; species Psettodes erumei. The sequence goes on from JAFBJZ010000349.1 coordinate 90,877, forward strand.
CACTCACGTGTCATAGTCCTGTATGATTTGTCCCACTGCTAAGATGGCAGCGAGATATTCATTGCTGCCCAGTGGGTTGATGTAGTGGAGGGAGGATGGCTCCCGAGGGTTCCCATTGGATGCTGTGAAGTCGATACCGACCTATGGGGAACACAGAGAAATGACACATTAGAGGTCACCTTGGAAACCTGCAGAGGGGTTAAAGTGCAATGTTATGAGGACAGTGGTGATTGGTATGGTGTGAAAATACTGTAACTGTGGTGTGGAGTGACAAGTGAATGATGGCAACGGCAGCAGAAAAGCATAACGTGGTTGAACCTCTTTGAAAATGAAATAGAAGGAGTCCAGTTTTATTAGTTTCCCTCTGTGCAACAGTTTATATTTATTAACAGTTTAGGAATCCAGACTGTAGAATGATTCATCTCCCATGCCCCAATTTCACGTTAGCTCCCAATTTGACATATGCTGCTCTCATTACTGCCTAAATCACTCACTTTCTCTATTACAAGTGTATTATGTAAAATCAAATTACACTTTCATTTTGACTCACTGAAAACCAAAAAATGACAACACAAGATTGCTTGTTTATTCATTTCAGTGGTATTACACAATGTAAAGTGAAGATCTGAAGGAACCAAAAGAAACTGGAGTTGCCGTTTTCAATAAAAAAAATGTCTAAAAAAAGAGAGAGTGGCTCTGAACTCACACGGGGGCATATTTTCAACACAGATGTGACACGGGGCGACAATGTGAGAACCTACAGTATGCACAAATACGAGCACACACACGCACACACACATTCAACACATGTACCCAAAGCACAAAAGGCGCACACATGCAGAGACACACAGCCGAACATAATATGAGATTAAAAGTGACAAGCTTTTCCTCAGGCGCCGAGCGGCGGCTTGTGTGCTGACAAGAACCCGACCCAGAAACTCCGCCTCCCTACTATCATCCTCAAGATAGTCTAACCATCTCCCTCTTCCCCTCTTTTGTTTGGAGCCATTAGGAGTGTTATAAAACAACAAATATCCTGGTTCAATATGGACCATAGCAGCTAAGCAAAGAGAAAATTGAGAAGCAGAGATGAGAGCTGGTAGGTGTGTGAGCACAAGACAGAACATTGGGCAAATGAGGAGAAGAACGGGAGGGGAGAGAGGGGGGAGTATAAAGAGCAGCGGGAGTGACGGAGCAGAGATGTAGGGTGACAGAATTAGGGTGCTGCTGTGTATTTTGTATGTGCGTTAGTCCTGGAACAACATATTCCACACTGCTCTCAGTTCAGGTGGACAAATCCTTCTTTTCTGTGAAGGAAACAACATGATAGATCAAGGGGTGATGTGTATTTCCCGGACTTCTATCTGCCTCTCTTGGAAACTAAAAAACTACAGTAAGACGCTAACAAGTAAAGCTTACAGTAGAAATCCACGGTAGAAATACAAAACATACTAATTTGCCTGTTTGGCTTGAGAACAGACTGTGAGGATCAGTACAGGGACCAGTCACAAGTCAGTATTTAAACAGCAATAACCTTTATTCAGTCCTGAACCCACAACAAACTATTCCTAAATCCGTGATCCATAAACAGAGTCGAAAAACCGGGGCAGCAAAGCCCAGAATCGTAGTCGGACAGGCAAGGTCACAACCGGGGAAATAACGTACAAATCCAAAAAGGGCTAAGGCAAGAAACAGTGGCCAGGCAAAGGATGTCTCAACCAATCAAGCTGGTGCACAGGGCTCTCAGCACAGAACTGATCACATTCTGACAACAGGTAACTGAAAGGCAGGGGGATAAATACACATGAGGGAGATAACGATCAAACAGGACACAGGCGCAGGGAGTTAACTGGATAATTATCCATGAGGGAGAACACAAGAGGGAGCCCTAACTCACAGGGAAGGCAAAGCAGGGACTGAGGATGGAGAAGAGCAATGGAAGTAAAATGAAGACTGAAACACCAGGAACAACCCGAAACATGTGAAAACACAGACAGGGGAAAACACACCAACAAGACAGAAACCAGAAGGACGCGGATCATAACACAGATGCTGCCTTCCTCCACCTCCACAGCAACTCAGGCAATTTGTCAAGGGAGGTCACCACCAAATATTGTTACTGTATAAACCTCCATGTGTTCAGTTTGCATTTTCTACGTACTGTGCATACCAACACAGAAATCTGACAACAGGACAACACCAGGAAAACAGAGCTCATCCCTATTTGAACCATTTCATTTTTTACATTTTGGAAACACTATTTCAATTCCTCTGTGTCTTGTATATGTGGCAGAATTGACAATAAAGTTGACTTTGACTTCAAACCATCTCGGTGGTGTTGACTGAGGTACATGAGGATCTAACATCCATTTTGCCATGACCGTTGGTGGCCAGATGCAGACACAGACAAATATACACAAAGACAAACAAATTTTTGACCACTATCTGCATACATGCACGGGTGTGTACACTACTAGGAGCTTCTTTTTCCTGTTGTATGAAATGTGTAAGAGAAATTACAGCAATTTTCCTTCAGTGACCTCTCCAGTGACAGACATTATTAGTTTGATGGCTGTGAATTCAATGACTGTGGGAGACAACACCGTTCGGTTTCCGACTCATTCCTCCCCTCAAGCTAGTAGTAATTACCAACACACAAGAAGGCTGAACGCAACATGACAAACACAGTTTCAGCAAGCAAAGGCACAGAGAAAAAAAAATGAACAGGGGGTGACAGAGCGGCATCCCATCCCATCTGTGTGTTTCAGAACATCACTGTGGCAGAAAATGTCTGAGACTGGAGCAAATGACAGGGATTCCTAAATTTCTGCTAAATTACTGTGAAATACCTGACACACTGACGCTCACGCTGGAGTTTTCTGTCTTGTAAAGCATCGCGCCTGGACCTCTGCCACTCATTTGCACTTAAAGTGCTGGAGAGGCGGATGGAGGGGAGACTGGACAGACGGGTGTGTTTCACCCTGAGGTGTTCAGAGTGACGACCGGAGTCTGCCGTCCACTGCCTACAGCATTCCTACAGCAGCAGAGGCTGTTTGGTTGTCCTCAACAAGTGTAAGTGAACACATGAGAGCCACTGTATGTTTGTAAAACAAAATCTCATTAGTCGATGGCTCTCAGTAGCTGTAATGTACAGTAATATGAGAAATACCATGGTCATTGGACTATGGTCCCTTAGTAGTGTTCATACGTTGTCAGATTTTTTTTTAAATTTTCAAATATCAATATCTGTCAAAAAGCAGCACTGCTCAGGCTTTACAAAACACACATTTTCCCCAGCACAAATTCAACCAGTTCAACAACATACCAAAAATACTGCTCTTTCACTGATTGATTGCAGTTGATTCTATTAAACCCAACAATTCCTGCAAAAATATGACATTATAAGCCTTCTGGTGAAGGTCAAAAGGTATATTCCCACCTGAACATGTCAGGCGAAACATCTACAGGAAAAATGAGTTTCATTTACCGTAGCTTAACACTGATAAAAAAAGGGTGAAAGTAGAGGTGACTCAGTTGAATGAGTGCAAACCTGCTACGATGCAAGGAAACAGAGGAAGGTGCTGAGAGAACCTCGCTGTGTATGATATATTACATGATGCTTAACATTAGTGTGGGTTTTGTACAAACTGAGAAGGCTAGGACAATGCTGTACAGATAAAATAATTTGCAACTCTGGGAAATGTTTACAGTGTGAGCCATTATAGTTCAGGTAATTGCATCTCCGATGAATGTCAGGCTGGATTATTTGAGGCCACGGTAATACAAGTAATAGCATAAAACAACACATGATAACACAGCATTTCATTTGAGAATTTGAGAAGATGTAATCACTCATCACGATCACTCATGTAACTAAGAAGAATTACGAAATAGGCACGGTTAAAAAAAGTCAGAATAGACTCTATTGGAATTAAAATAGGGTTTTACTTCACTTCAAAACTTTACTAAAGCAACACAATAGTGATACTTAATCCACAAAGTACTGTACTGTCAAATAATGTTAAGCCTTGTGAATTAACACATATAGTAGCAGTTATTGGTCGAACAAGGGATCAGCCTTTTGTAATGATGATTTGACAGTTTATACACTGGATGCTCTCTCTTACTACAGTGCTCTGATCAGCTCATGCTTCAGCTCTCCCACTGTGTGCGATACATGTGCTGGAGCTTCTGTATGTTTTCTATTCCTCTGACTCTCTGCTCTCCACCGATATCCCTTCCAGCCAGTTCTGCTCGACTCCGCTCTGAACGATATCAAACAGAAGATATGAATAACAGCATAATTCAGTTGAAATGGGTCTTTCACAAACAGCCCATCAGCAGCAGCACGCTGTCTCTTTGTGTTGGAGTGTGTAACAGAGAAATGTTGCTCTCTCCTCCGGCTCCCGCAGCCCTGAGGGGAGACTTTCCCTTCCTGCAGATTAGGATTAGCGCCATACTAAGTCTGATTGAACACCGCGGAACAGCTCTTTCTGCATGCGCGTGTGTATGCGCGGGCGTGTTTTTCTGCACTTTTCGCCATTCACGTGTGTGCGTAAAACCTATGCACACAAGCAATGTGTGTGCGGGGAGATGTCATCGACAACTGAGTGTCTGCGTGAGATTGAAGCAGGGAAGGTGCACGTTGGAAGATGTGGGTGCGTACAGTATGGCTTGTTCCGAGTGCCAGGGTATGTGCGACAAAATGTTTGCATGAAGAGAATGCCGCGTTTGGATTTGTGCGCGAGTGCGCCAAAGTCACAGCTGGGGAGTCTGCGTGTAAATCGGTCGCAGTGTGTGTAAGTATGAAAGCAGGAGAGCGAATGTGAAGAGGATATTATATGTTTGCGCTCACGTGTGTGTATGTAAATGAGTTTGTAAGCAGGAGAGGAAGTATCTGTGTTAAGACAGCATTAGGTATGAGTGTGTGTGCGTGTGTGTGTGTGTGAAAGAGCGGCAGGTCTGTGACAAAAGGCAAAAGATTAGGAGGGAGCAGTGAGGATTTAAGAGTTCCTGTTCCGCCTTAAATTTGCTCATCTCATCTGCACTAGAACAGGCAAATGATTCTGCTTATCACAAATAAGCAAGGCCTGGAGAGAGGACATCAATCAAGTATTTACATTGGTCAAGCAACTACATGCAGCCATTTGCAAATAATAAACTGCACTACTTCTGTTTTAAAACATTATGTTTTTGCATTTGTAGCAAACATCCTCACATGGAGACACTCAGCGGTGAAATAATTCCATGGTTGAGATCTGCCCGACACTGTCCAACCTTTCGCTGAGGCACTCGACTGCCGGCTGATGACAGCGGGGAGAGTGTTTCTCATCCAGCTCAGTCATCCAAAAGAGAGCAGGCCGGATGTAGGGAGTCCTAATGGCTGAAATCTTCAAAAATGCACGAGGATCAAGAACGTCCTCTCCGCTGACAAAAAACTACATTAATTCACACTGAAAATAACAACATTCTGCTTTGTGTTTTTTCTCTCTGCATATTTTCCCCCCTCACGTATTCATCGTGGTGCAAACGTTGTCATAAACAGCGCAAAGCGTCACTATGGCAACTATAACTACACCCTTGCATTAAAGCCTGCTTTCCAACAGTAAGATAAGGTGAAAATAACAGGCCGACAGTGAAGGCTGTCATTGCCCGCGTTTGTCTGTCTGCGATGAATTTAGCACGCGATCGATCAGTCGTCTGCCCCCAGGACACATGCGGAACCCACCCTCTGACACTGACAGCGTCTCTGCAAAACAAAAGATGGAAAGTCACCTCAGCACACGGCTCAGATCATCTGTCCTTGACCGGGACCTCGAGCCAGAAAAATGCTCCACACAGTCACAAAAGTACCTTCAACGAGAACAAGAGTGGCGTACAAGACGCTCCAAAGGATACTTCAAAAGAGTCATGCTTTCAAATACAGCAGTGTGGTGGCCATGGTTCCAAAAATAAATGTCACTTTCATTTTCTCCGCTTGACAAGGTTATGTGTTTGGCTGTATGAGAATTCCAACACTCCCAGGAACTTCAAATTCCTCCATTTGAATCTTCAGTACATGAAAAGTGCAATGGTCAGAAATATTTCTTGCTCATTCAGGGAAAAAAGTTGTCTGTTGAACTCAGAAAATGTCGGATGGATGTAACAGCTAAATAAAATATTCTCTTTGGATTTCGACTCAGTTTTGGGACAGTTACCTGTAATTTTATCTTTTAAATTGTAATTTATAGTGGTGATACATTTTCAATTTGCAGTCTTCCGCCTCCAGGACTCAAACTGCCCTTTACATCCACGTCTGTTGGGACTCATATAATATATGTATTAATATACAGTATTTATTATAAGTGTATTTCGGTGTAGCCTTGAGCTATGGCGTATTTGGTGAAGTTGTGTTGACTTTTGACCACCAAATTCGAATTAGTTCATCCTTGAGTCCAAGTGAATATGTATGCCACATTTTCAGAAATTGCCCCGAGGCATTCTTGAGAAGTGGACAGACAGACAGGTGTGTGTGTGAGTTTCTCCTGACAAGATACCAAAATAGACTCTCTCTTTCTCCCTTCCTCTGCAGAATCGCCATCTCTGTCTCCGTCCTGACCCGTTCTCTTTCTATCCCGATATCTTATTCTCACACTCACTTTCTCGTTCTCACCATTCCAAAACTAATTTCACTTCTTGCATTCCCCTGTTTTTTGCCTGCTCTCTTCCAGCCCTCCTGTTTTCACAATTCATGTGAAGTACCTGCAATTCAGTGTTTCATAATACCCCATTACTCGCCTCTACTCCGCTCATTTTCTCTGTCCCTGGGTAACATCTTCTAGTCTCTTGCAATTTTCCTTCCTGCATGTAAATGATCATCCAGCTATAACCTCCGGAGATGAAAATAGAAAATGTGAATGTTTTCCATCCATTGTCAAGAGCAAAGCATGCGCAAACATGTATTTCATTATCACAACATTTCAGAGGCAGAGAAAAAAGGCATGCTAAAATGATACTCACAGTAAACATAAGCTGGCATCCTCCCAGTATGTAATCCAGAAAAGTGTAGTCCCGTGTAATCTACAGACACAAGGGTCAGAGGGCGAAGTCAGAAAACAGGAGCAATACCGACAAAAGACGAGGATATAACTGATCTACTGAGAAAAGAAAAGTCAGTGGTAAAAGTTGCATGGGATCACATCTATTAATCCTTCACTGTTGTCTCACAACTCTTGCACAAAAACAGCTATTTTTCTTTTTTTACTTTAGGTACATTGTTTGATCCAGTTTCTCCTTTGACAGTTAACTGTAACAGCAGGGACTATGTAGTAAACAACCCATCCAAACACCACACATTACAAAAATAAACTCTTCATAAACCAAATTTGTTTCAAAATGACATGACATGAGTCCATGTTTTTAGAAGGTACCACAAATGTGGCATCAATTATTATCTTGTTGAACACCATTTCCACTCCAATTACAATGGCTATTTAGCATGGATTCTACTGTCATTAGCCTAATCCATGCCGGCAGCCAACAAATATAATTACTGTATTAGCCGTTTTGCAAGCACTGTATGTGTATGTGTTTGTGTACATGTGGTGTGTCTGTGTACGTCTGCACAAAGGCTTGTTCACGATTTTGCATCATGAAAAAAGAAAAAGAATCAATTCCGAAAGCCTGTCATCACACACGCAGCTTTAATGTCCTTCCAGCAGGCATCTAAAGACTCAGTATCTCATCTTAATGTGTCTTCTGTGGGGCTCAAAGCTGCCACGCTAATTGGTTATTCAGAGGAAGTTATGAACGGCCAGTTAGAAGTGTGTCAGCTGATCAAAATCACAATGGTTCAATCAAATGTTCCACCGGGTCGTGTGCAAGACGGATCATTACGAGGTGACAAATTATGATACGGAACTGAAGTACTGGTTTAACTTGTGAATCAAATATCCTTCTTCTTCCACCACAGAATTTTAATGGACAAAACTTTTTGTACAGATATTTTTAATGGCACGTATTTTTCTCCTGAGTTGGTGGACCAAACACAGCTAAAAGGAGAGTGAAAATTTGACTCATATTTACTCCAATGGGATTAGAATGTTGTTCTGAGTCAGTAAGCTCGTATGTGTTGGCATGTTAGCAAAAACAACTTACTACGATAATATATTGGGACGCACAATACCAAAACCAGTATCGGCCCAAAACTATGCTCATGTACTCCTACTCGTACTGATAAAACTACTCCGATGCTACCGCACCCAATACCTCTTTTACCCCAACGTTACGTTGACCTCTCGTCAACTGAGCGGATTGATGGTGGAGGAGCAATGTCGGCAGTTTGGATATATTTTAAGATATGTGCCAACAACATCATGTAGCGTATTTAGTTTGTTGAAGTCAGAAAGGGAGCAACATCTGATGACAATAAAATGGGTTTTGAAAGTGAAATACACAAATGGTGCATCCCTAGTAATATATAAGGTCTGTGTTTCTGAAAGCTTGTTTTGCAAACTTTAAAGGTTCCACTTTACAGAGGATGGATGGAGGCCAGCAGAGCATTACAAATTGTGTTTCTAAATCATGGCAATTCATTTTTCTCAGCACAGAATATCAAGATCATATTACCATATCAAAAATATCAGTGGATCTCCTGGTTTCAATTAATAGAATTTACCCTTTAATTACTATAATGCCACAACTGTGCACTCTGCAAGGGTATAATGTTACATTTCTTCTTTCTACTGTACATATCTTGTTAAGCAAAGTTGTGAGCATCATTATTTGCAGCTCAGCTTAATAGCCATGGTTTATCTGAAGGCAGATGCAAATATGCTATGGTGAGAAATGAGGAGGAGTTCAAATTGGTTTAAGATGCAGTAAACAAGCTTTACCTCCACGCATCTAATGTGCCAGGCTGATTGTATACTAATAATAAGATATTAACCATCAGGTTTATTATAGACACAATCTGCCCCAAAGAGTAAGACCAGTGGTCGTAATTTATGTGGAAACTAAGATCAAGGAGACATGGCTGCTGCTAGAAAGCGATTAGACCAAAGCTCCATCCACCAGTCCAGCCTCACCTTACATAACTTGACAATGATAATTCCAGAGTTTTTATAATTCTTCTTCTTCTTCTGTTTCTTGGGGTTGATGCAGTCAAACTCCACCTGCAGAGGCAGAAAGACAGGAGGAGAAAAGGAAAGAGGAGAGGTATCAGTGTCAGAATAGGGAAAATAAAGGAAAAGGTTGGGGGGGGGGGCGACGAGACATGACAGCAGAGCTGGAGACAGGAGCTAGGAAGAAATGAAGAGACAACTGTTTGACGTGACTTGGATCTGCATGTTTTCCGCCTCCAGTAAATTCAATTCGATAGTCAAACTAGGTGATGTATCATGAGATAAAGAAGTTGGTGTCAACATACGGTTTATTAAAAACACTGAATTAATTTCATGCGATGAAGATGAAAGAAAAAAATAATCTTCGGACTATCTGTGATAGTATAAGTCTAACAAATACACATCGTACAATGCGCACACACACACACACACACACACACACACACAAACACACAACCACACCAAACAGACTCACGTGCCTTATGTCAGCTGGTGATTCATATGACAGGTGGCTCTAAATGCCTTGTTGTGTTACTGGGGCTCAGCTCAAGGCTGCTTCACATATTAAAAGTACCTCTCGTTTTATCATCCTTCTTTCTGTCCCTCCATCCATCTTTCCATCCTGCCGCTGTCTTTTTTTTTTGCTTGTTATTTTGTGTTACCCCTAACATCATTATCGCACATGAAGACTCTCTGTGGGAGAACAAGTCATGAGCACACGCACACATGCAGTTTCACTAATGAAAACACACATACGCAAATGCACGTGTGAGCACACACAGAGCCTGCTAATGAGTGCGCTGTATTCTGATCCCTGCATCTTTACATCTTTAGCAGACCAGAAATGCAAACGTGAAAAGAATAAACCTTGATGGTATTCAGTTATTAGATGCTCAGATGTCAGCTCTGATCGGTCCTCGGAGGCCACAGTGTGTGGAAAATGCAGTAATGCAAATCTGTGCATTATTATTCCAGTTTTGTTGTTGAATGCATTTAAACTGCAAATTAGCCAGTACGGGGCAGAGTCAGTATACTGTAGCTACAACAGATAAAAGGAAGCTGCTATCTGCGGGCTGATGACAGCACATGATCCTCAGTTATTTTGTGAAAGATGCTTACGATTTTTATGAGAAATGTTTCAAAATCACACTATTGCCTCCCTACTCCAAAAGGATTCAGCATCCCTGGTGTAGCGTAACAAACTCCATGTGACATGTGACGTTGAGCATGAAGAAGGTTTAGCTTGCTAGCTTGTGTACATCTCGCATGTTTGTGTAATCTACTGTCATGTTGTCTCACAGCTGGGGTTACACCGTGACCACATGTTTCACAGGGTAAAAAAAGGAAAGAAAAATGTTTAAAAAAAAAAAAAATATATATATATATATCATGTGTCACCTCCACCAAGTTCTGGGCTTCAATCATCTTGGAAACCGTGGCTTGAAACTCTCCTATGAAGTCGTGGCCTCCATCATTATCATAGTCATAACACAGAACCTGTCATTGGGCAGAACACATCACATCACATCGTCACATTTCCCATGATTCCTCTTTGATGCTCGAACGGCCTCTTCACACTTCACTCACTACAACATACACTGGGCCATAATTGTTATGTAAAAAGTAACTGGTTTTACAAGGACAGCAATTTATGTAATTTACATTTTCAAAAGCAACATTTGTTTCTGGATTTGTTAAATACCTTTTAAAAATTGTACTTTTGTGAGACTAAAATATGACATTACAGAACATAATAAAATGACTTTGGCTAAGATAACCTTTCGCTGTCCTGTTCTTTAGTCTGTAACATCGAATAAAGAAGAAAGTACGAGCTCCAATCACTAACCTTGATGTTTCTATCCACATCTCCATTGCAGAGAGAAATGAGAGGCACAGTAAAAGGTTTCCATGCTGGGTCTAAAGTGTTCTTTATGACCTGAAGTCACAGACACAGAAAAAGGCAAGTTATCATTTAATTCCCCAGCAGCTGAGATACGGGATGATGCAGCTGTAGCCACAGCAGAAAGCTGGTAAGGCCCTTCAACATTTACAGGCAAAGTTACAGTGTATGTTCTTCTGTCAGACATTGTTTAGCTGACGATGACAGCTGAAGGTGTTTTTAATCCCCACCCATGACTCACCTCTGTCCTGTGCACCAGCATCCATTTACCATCCTCTCCCTGTTTGTGAAACTCCAGGTAGGGGTCTGACTTCCCAAAGAAGTCCTGCGAGACATAGAGAGACTTTGTTTGGGGATGGCAAAGCGAAGCTGTTGTTCCAGCTGTGTACAGTGGCAAAATGATCATTGCACAACTCTTTACTTCTTGGGGGGGTATCTGACTATTAACCTAAAACATCTATGCTGTTACTATTTATATATTGGACATTTAGAATAATCAGAAATTATTTATATTGTTTTAACACAGACATGTTGCACTTGGCTCGGTTCAGCTGCAGACCTGCTGGAGGCCTCCTGTTAGCTGCCCATAGCCAGGGGTCCAGCCTAGTAGTAGCTACGCTTCCTCATGTTCTCCTGAGCAGTTTGCTGTACTGTATGTGTTTTCTGAACTGTTTCTTTGTGTCTGGTGTAAAGTGCAAATAAACCAGACAATGGGTGACGATTATTCCTGCCTCCATTTGTGCTTCCCCCACCTCTCAGCCAAACCTCACACATTTTTAGTAAATATACTCTGAGCTCCAGTGACTTATTTTTGTCTCCTGGTGGTTAAACTGGAGGGTGCACAGCATTCGCATGTTAGCGTGAATTTAAAACAAAACTCAAGCTGTGCTGTTTCTGACCGCCTCATTCTTCCCTTCACCATATACCAGCAGCTACTCCACAGGTCCAACATTGAAAACAAAGGGATATAAAAAGAATTACAGATCCTACATGCTATTTATTTCCAGATATCGGTGCGCCTCACAGCCCATTAGGTGGTGGACAAAGGTGAAGAGTGTGAAAACATTTACTGTAAATGTTGCCTGCGTGGGCCAGAGTTGAAGTAATGCTCAAATGTACTGTTGAGTGTCTGTTTGTGTGTTTCCATTTGCATCTTGACCCGTGTGTGTGTGGTGTGTGTGTGTGTGCGTGTGTGAGGGTGTGTGTGTCTCGCTGCCTACCTTCTTATCCAGTTTACGCCCACTCAGGGTCAAAGTGATGATTCTGTTGTCAGACAGCTCCTGAGCTGTTATCTAAAGTAACATTCACGGCACAATATTAGCTGCAGCAAAAATACTGGTAACTTTTAACATTCACATCAACATCAGCAGGAACGAGAGCAACGACAACAGTTATCAGCGACAGTAATGGCAGCAGTCTCGACAACATCCCCGCTGTCATCATCATCATCGACCGTGTCATTATAGTAAACAGCAGCGAGTGCATCCACATGGCCAGCAGCGGCGACCTTTGATGATACGGTACAGCGTGTATGGAGTGGCATCAACAGGGGAGACAGAAAGAGAACGCTCACCATACACAGAGAGTGCCTGTGAAAGACAGTGCTGCTGCTTACCGTAATAGATCCTTTGCCAGCTGGCTTTCCATTGGCTAAGATCAACGGTCTGTGAAGTTTCTTATTGGACACAATCTGGTGGACAGTTGAAGCAAGACACAGGACAGGACAAAATGTATAAAACTAAAAATGGGATCTTTGAACTCATCCTACTCTAAAATACAGTCTGAACCCAGTCACCTAAATCAGTTCACCCTAGTTCAGTTAATGAGTCCTTCTCTTAAGCTACACCTCATCATCCTGTCATCCTACTTAATGCAGAGCCGTGTTTGAACTGGAAAGGAGAACTCATTCCATACCACTCCAAGCGTGCAAATGAATTCTCCCAGGAAGTCGTGCTCGTAGAGCTGCGTGGCACACTTGTCTTCGTCGAACATGGCAAAGCGGAGCTTCTGGATCTCCTCAAAGTGGTAGTCCACCTGAAACTTCACTCCAAACACTGGATTCAAGTTGTTCACGGCTGTTTCGGTGCGGCCCAGCTGAACAATAAGAAACAAGGAGAGAAACAAAAACAAAATAAAGGCAGCTGAGACCGGATTGTGACTTGACTTATCCAGTCGTACAGTAAGGTTTTACAGGAAGAGTCACTTTTAACATCCACCTGGCCAGGAACTGTCCAAAAGAATTAGCCATTTAACGGAATCTCATCACCGTGGACGCGCTGAGGTCATTTTTTTGACTGCGTTTGTTTGGGACCTTGCTTACAACGCCTTTGACTCCTCCACATCCTGCATCTCTCGGTTGTTTCTGGACCAGCCGAGTTACCTAACCAACTGCGGATGAACCCGCTTTCATCTCTGGCTGCCTGGACTCTACTCCACTGGATTTGACTTAATTCTCTTATGTGTAACTAATAGCACCGACAGTTGGCCTGCATTGCTGAAGCTACTTCCAGTTTTGCGTCATGTGGAAAAATGTGTTAAGAGGACAGGGTCAAGAGAATGCAATAGCTTTATGCTGACAAGAAAGAATGAATGAATTTTGCCCCATGTCTTCAGGGAACCATGAATGTCTGCACCAAACATTGTGCTAATCCATCCTGTACACGTTGAGATATATTCTGGAATAAGTGGAAACTTTAAATTCACGATGGCACCAGGGGCTCACCAAGTAGGGTTCATCCTCTTGGCACTACGAATGTCTGTATCCTAACCCTGTTTTCCAAATTGGTCCATCTCATAAGCGACAAGCTGTCATGACCCAAAAAATAGCTCAGACGGCGCGCAGACAGATTACAGTGTGTGGGTGTCTGTGAGAGCACCGGGTCTTCTAAACCAGGTGGTCGGATGACTAACGCTCACTGGTCGTGCTACTCTCCGCTCCGACTCGCCCAGGACGCGCGCGTTTCTCCAGCATTACACAAGGCCAGTGTGTGTCCGGCAACGCCGCTGCTTCTAGTTTACAGTGAATATATTCTGGGTCTACAGTGAGCAGATTTACAGCAGCTCTGGTGAATGAATGAATTTACCCTCAATACACCACATTCGTTCTCCGTTCTTAAAAAAAAGAGCGGCCGTCTTTTCATTCATTGGAATTGCACGATCGCATGAACTTCTGGTCCGGCCCCCCCCACAGAGAAAAAGACCTCACACATGGGGCAGTGCGGCGTTTAGCGGTCCTCCTCCTCATTTCATCTGCCTTTCCTTCCCACACATTATCTTTTTAATTTCCCTCCATTTGACACAGAGAGACTGTCCGTGCTGACGTGTCTCGTCGCCACGAATCTCTGCTGCCGTTTGACGTGATTCAGTCGGTCCATGATGAGTTGAGTATCCAGCAGCTGCTCAAATCTAAGGTATCTCTATGAAGTGTACCTTTTGCATGCCATTAGGAGTGCTTTTATTCTACATTTCTCTGACTGGAGATATTGTTATCATTAAATAACGGAGAAGAGAGACGTTGCAGGCCCACTTCAGAGGGAAAAAGGTTTTAACTTCAGCCTGCTAATGGCGCTCACAGCACTTATCCATTTATCTGATGACTGGTGAGAGGGCACAGGAGAACGGCTGCACTTTGTAGCCTCAAGACTAATATCACTAGGACATCGTGCAGGCCTGGCAGGCTGAAATAAAGGTCTCTGTGGATCTGACCCAGGCTCACTAGGCTATGGAAATGTATCAGACCCTTGATGGACTTCATCCCCACCCACACACACACACACACACACTTCCTATCCATTTCAAATATCGGATAACTGAGATAGAAAAAAAAACAAGAAAGCGGCTTTGTCAGTGGTACAAACGGTGCAATAACAACAAAACAAACAGCTGGGTGCATTAATAGCGTGCTGACAGTCATGTCTTGCGACTGCAGTCAAACACGAAGACAAAAGATCACAGGAGTGCCAGTGACATCCCACTCTTTGTCCTTTTTGCCACTTGGCTCGCTGGTCCGTGCTCTGCCACCTCCTTCCCCAGCACTCTTCCAGGGTTTACGAGCTACGGTTTGGCTGGTGTTCACGGAAAAACCTCTTTGTCCGCTCATCCGGCCGACGGGGTTTGAAGTCACCTGCTCAACCTGTTTAAAGCGAGAGAATTTGGAGAGAGATGTGACTGTTAAACTCCGACAGCTTAATTCACACGGTTCGCCCGTGAGTGGAAGGACCTTGCGAGCCGGAAAGTGCACTCACAGGAATATAAAAATCTGTTAACGACCCATCTGAGGAAAATGTGTATACTAAGGCAGAAATGTCATTGAAAACATGGCTCGTTATCACAGAAAGTGGTGCAGCAAATGGCTTGATGGTTGCGTAAGGCTGCACTTTACAGCAGAAGGTGATTTCCAGAGCCCACCGGTTTTAGCATCCCGACAGAACTCTCGCTCGCAGTGTTACAGGCACATATCTGCGTCCAGAACGTGTGTTGAGATTAGCATTAAGGTTTGGAGTTTGGAAAAAAAAAAAAAAATCTAAGGATTTATAAAATAGCTAACTGGGGATAACTGGGTGCCACATCATTAGCATATCTGAGATTCACATTTGTACAGGCCTATCGTGTTCTCCACACTCTCTCCAACGGCGGCTTTACTCGCTTTCATATTTCTCTGTCATGGTTTCCCTCGCTCGCCACTTTCCTTCACTCTTTCTTGTGGTGTTTCTCCTCTCCCCCTCCATCCACTCCTTCCCTTTCTCCTGCTAATTCCCCCCCTCACCCTCTCTTTTCCTCCTTCCTTTTCTCATACCCCCCCTCTCTCACACCTCCTCGCTCTCTCTCTCCCGCTCCCCCTCCCTCTTTGCCCCGATGGACCCAGCTGCTTCTCACACCTCTATCTCACAAGACAGACGAGGATAGACGGGAAGTGAGACGGGGAGAGACAGAGAGGGGAGAGACAATCGGCGAGAGGGAAAGCAAAGCGAACGAGAGAGAACGTGAGAGAAACAGCGAGCCGTGGAAAATGTCCCAGAAAAGTCACATCATCATCGACTGACAGACTTTAAAGCACAGATCCTGCAACGCAACTTCACCTGCACAATGAATTAGCAGCGTGCCTCATTTCGCCTCCTCCATCGTTCCCTCACTCCAGGAGCACCGAGCTTTTGTTTCCCTACCCGTCGCCATAGTAACCATTGGCAATTTCACATCAGAGCCACATGCCCTGCTGACCGACAGCTAACTACAACCCGAGGCGCTCGCCTACACACACACACAAAAGCCAGCATGCCCTGTTGACCAGCTGTTCGCTGCCGAAAGGCCTCCAGGCGCCAACCTACACACACACACCACAACTTCATCACTGTGCTCCTCCTCAGCGTCTTCACTTTACAGCTCATGGTTTTCTCTTCCCACATCCTGAAAACGCGTCACGTGTTGTTCGTGGAAGTAAAGCGTGAAGGTTCAAACAGCAACTCGACAACGCTTTCGGTTCACGAAACAAAGCAAAGCGCGTGATTTCCGATTTCCGTGGTCAGGTGGTTTACAGACCACCTGACCACGGCTTCGACCTGCCGTGGACGGAGAAAGCGCGCACCTGGTAGAAAGCCGAGAAAAGGCGAAGGCAACGTACAGGAAGGTCCCGGCCGGCAGCTAGCCTGCAGATTTAAACACAGCTTACTTCTCGCTTTGAGCAGCCCAGACACCAGGTTGTGTGTGTTGAAAAGAACGGTTAGCCTCCCAAAACAGTAATGCAACAAGGATAGAAAGCCTTATCAAAGCCTCGCATTGTTCTTGTGGACAGTAAAGACAATCATCTGTCTGGGTCACACCCACAGGTGTTTTCACCTCCTGCGTTTGATTCGCCCTGCGCTCAGGCGGCGCTACCTGAGTGGATTTACAGTGGGTGTGCGTTCGCCACTGCCAGCTCTGATGCACCGTGTTATCTAATGACCAGGTGCGACTTGTAAATACTATTTATGTCAAACATCCAGGTCGCAAACACAACTGTGAAACTACGGAACAGACTGGAGACACTGATAATCTCGTTTCATTTTGACGGCTTTTCCGTCATGGGTGAGAGGCTGCACTTGTGGAACCGTACAGTCCTAATAGGGCCTTTATCAGGTCTACAGTACCAGGGTACCGCTGGACCAACAACAGATCTCGCAGCATCCCACTGGTCTCGGCACGCCAGGCTCATGCCAGATGGTCACGACATCATGGGTCTGGATCTGGATCACAACAAACTGCCTGCAAAGTAACATCCTCTTTTCTTTTCTTTTGCTGGAAGACCCGGCATGGTGAAAGTGCCCATGAAAGCACTTCCAACACTTATTCAAGTCATCCGTGCTCCCTTCAGTCACTGCTTTATTTCTGCCGCCCCTTTGTCCTCTTCTCTGCACCTCCCCGGAGTTGATGCACAGCAAGGAGAAGCACCAGAAATGGGTCTGACTCCTCATGATCCTAACGCTCTGTTTTGACATTTCCCTCCTCCACTGATTTTTCTCCATTTTCAGCCTGTATTATGAAGACAAAACAGGCCACATCCTCCGCTCCTGTCCCCTCCCCATCTATCAGTTTTTTCCTATGAGCCGTCATGCTTCCATCCTTACCTCCACCCAGTTTCCATCCACCTCGTGGAAGAGAACACAGAAGGGGTCCGACTTCGAGGCCACATCTCGGTCCAGCAGGTTGGCTGCGGTGACGGACAGCTCCACCCGGGTGACGCAATGCTGAGGTCCGACGCTGCGCGTCTGGCCCTCAGTGGCTGAACCAAGAGTGTAGGCCATGGTCTGAGGTCACAAATAATCAGCCTGAAAGAAAACAAAGAAACAGAGAACATAACATAACGCAAGTAAGAAATAAGTTAACCTTAGTTTCAAGCTAGAAAGCACAACAAAAACTAGAAAACTTTGAACATTTGGTCTACAGATCAGTGCTGGTGGCTAAAAACTGACTGTGTCCATTTTAATAAGTAATGACGTCAAACCAGTTCCTTAATGCAACTATGATCGATGCATGAATTCAAAAAATAAAGGATCTACGGTCAATCAAACTGCTATTACAGTCTGGACCCAGGTGGTCTGTCTGTGTGACCGCCAGGCACTGCCTTCAACGGCAGCTGCTCCTCCAGCATGGCTAAAACACCACGAATCTGAATCACAGTACAGACACCGACACATGGAGGCGTCCGTGCAACAGTATAACTGTTACAGTTTGAAGACGTAAGGCGTGCGATATGCGTGTCTTTCACTGACAGCGGACAAAACCATACACCGCTGGAAACGCCACCGTGGCGATGACAACACCGCATCTGTTGCTAGGGAGAGCGCACATTTCTCCAGAGAAATCAGCGGAATGTGGAGGTAGGGTATCGTGAAAGAATGCTGCAAAAGAGATTGGCGTTTGTCAAGTTGAGGGAACATCGCAGTGCGTTTACCTTTTTTTACACTTACACGTAACAAAAAAATTAGGGAAACAAACAACAAAACTACATGAGTAAGAACAAGTAAACATCAAACACACACGCAGAATGTGAGGCCTCGGCCCCGGCGTAGGTCACGGCTGCCCTCTGGAAACGCAGCGAAAGACGAAACACGCGCACACGCACAAAAACACACAGTGCCCGGAGAACAGATCAAAGCCACTGCAGCAGCTCCAAAAGGGTGAAGCCTCAGGCGGAAAAGACATAAAGAGGAAAGCATGTGCATGTATCTCCAAACACTCCTGGGGTGCGCTAAAAGAAAAACTATGTGTGTGAACGTGTTGTTCATGTAATCATGTGTTTCTCAGTAGCAACCTGTGCCATGTCTGAAATAATGTCCTACAAGCGCTCAGGACAAATGACAGAATAAAGGTGCTTTTTGTTCTCGGAGCGGCACGCTGAAACGATGCCGTCTGTTGCTAAGATACTAACGTGTCATAACCAGCGTGCTCCTCCCGTTCTGCTGCCCGTGATGTCACACTGGTAGTAGTGGTGTACCCAAAACACCAGTGCCATGTTTTCATTCATTTCCTCAGCCATTCACGGGCGGCGAGGAGCTTGTTTTGACTGGCTGCTTTCACTGTCACCGGCTCCTGTGTTTACTGATCGCATGAACAATGCCAGTCCGTCAAGGGGCTGCTTTTCACTGGAGCGAGACAGAACCAGCCTTCAGGAGAGGGACAAGGCAGTGCAGAATAAAAAAAAAACATGAATACAATATGATTAATAAGATGTTTCCAAGATGAGCTCATAGAAACTGAAAGTCATTTAGCATCTACCATTAACAGACAATACAAATGATGATACACCTGATGTTGCAATGCACTGATGCAGATGTTGAAACAGGACATCCACCACAAAATATGAGCCTTTAACAGCCAAGACTGTTTAAACGAGGGGTGTCACCCAACTTCTGCCACACAGCGTTAATCCACATGCATGTACATGTGCATAACCTGCCGCGCCGTATCCACTGGAGATGAGCCGGACCTGCTATTAACGCCACAAACGGCTCACTTTGTGCAGAAAGGAGTGGAGCGGCACTGCGGTGCACGTTTGAGCGCATTTCGCTTGTACCTCACAGTGCAGAGCGGGATAAAAACCGTGCGAACTCCAGCGGAGTCAGTTCTCTGCGGGGGGGCAGGGCGGGAAAACCGGGGGGGGGGCAGGTTAAGTGTGACTGAGCAGAACAGCGTGTTTCATACGTGTAAGCGGTGTGAGTAAACTCAGCAAGCGTCATCAAGAATCAACTTCAGCTGAACAGGAGAGAAATTCAAACAGCGGAACACACACACACACACACACGCACGCACACACGCACGACGTTCAGCGAAATGTGACATCCTTCCTCACCTTACTTGCCGCAGGTAACCTCTCTCACCAGCACCATCATTTTTTGTATTTTTTTTTTTTTTAACAAACCCCGTCACAACCAACAAAAGCGCACAAGCTAATTGTTAAATCTCGGCGAAACGCCCAGCAGCCAAATGTGAAAACTACTGTCACGCTCACCTCAGTAAACGACGTCCAACTTCTTCGCCGCTTCTCAGTTTCTTTTAATTACGGCGCACTCTGAGGAGTGAAATTGAAACAGCGAGCCCCGGAGCCACTTTTTGTCCTACGAAAGAGTGAAAACTGACGCTGCCGTTGCCATTTCCACCCCGTGTATCCTGGAAGGCGCAACAGTGTGTGGACCTAAATGTTTTAATACACAGTCTACGCTTGTGCCCAGCGCCACTGACTGACGGAGCTGAGTCAAGCTAACAGGACTAGCTTCGCACCGGAAGTGCGGCGAGTTCACATACAAAATAAAAGCGTCCCCGTCAAAGGGGAAGGCAAACAGCTTCCGTTTGAAGTGTTTTTATTTTTTTTATTTATTTATTTTTCATTACCGGGTATTGTTTGACTTGACAGTTATATCTTTGTGTTACTAATGTATCTCATGACACCATTTGATTAGTCGATTCAAAATAACCATAGCCTTACGAATGTGTTAATTCCTTGTTCCACTGGCCCCCTCTTGTGGTCAATACAGGTATTGTATTTTTACTTGCGTATTTTCAATTTTTGCTACTGTACATACGCACTGCTACTCCACTAAATTTCAGATTTTTCAGAGAAAATTGGTCTATATTTACTGTACTTACTCTATATTTACTACTACTGCATTATTCAGTAAATCAAACCACCTCACAATCCATCAGAGGCAGCTACAGCATTGATATGCTACTAATGTGAATGGATTAGTAGTATTAATGCCATAATATACAGTAATGATGTAAGAGAACACAGAGGCAATTTTGTCTGCATACTTACATACTGTTGTACATTTCACTGTTCATACTTAAGCTATTTTTACTTAAGTGAACTTGAGAATGTAGAGCTTTTACTTGTAATCAAGTATTTTACATCATGTTTTTCACAAAATTTTGATTTGTCACAGTACAAAAATCAGTGTTATTAAAAATAGTAATGTTAAGTAACTGTTGATATCATTTTTAAAAAGAATATTTATAGGACATAAATTAAAATTATGAAACATCAAAATGACTATTGTTGGTGTGGTTTGTCCTGTTTATATGCATCTATGGATCCTTAACACAGAAAAGCAGCAGAGGCAACTGCACCATATCTGCACCACCAGTCCTAACCACAAGAGAGCACCAGGTGAGCGCCAGTGAACAGTGTTCCAATGACTGTGCCTGGCCAGAATTCCTGGGAACAGCTGTCACTTCAGCTGCTCTTGACAGTCAAAGAGCTTTTTAAACAATATTCCACATATTCTGTGTGGACATCAGGCTTTACTCATGCATTCAACAGAAACATTTGCTGTCTTCTGCCATAACAGAAAATGAAAAAGAAATTAACTGACTGTGTGAAGGTGTAAATAAATGCCAAAATACAAGGTAGCCTTTTTATTGTCATATTAAATGTCAGTGCAAGTCAGAATGGATGAACTTTTAACAAGCAGCTACATGGAACATCTCGTCTGTGTTCAATGTCTCTGCAGAGATTATAATAGAAACAACAAACAAAACACACTGGAACTGGACAGGAAATAAGGTGCATTGGTGTCAGAACCCCGAGCATCACCATCACATTATCAGCACACGAAGAAACTAAAAAGCATCAGTAGTGAGACCCAATCTGTAATTGTTACAGAGTGTTTGGCATCCCCATTTAGTCATGAAATAAATTCAATAGACGTAATTCATAAATTCAGTAGCTCAAAGTCAATATTATGAAATGGTTGTCCAAATTAAAATTTAATAAATATCCTTTAAAAATCCTTTCCATGGAAACAGCTGAAATAAATACGCATATTAGACAGAGACCACAACCTAAAATGAACATAAGAGATAGCAAAGAGCTTCCCTTTCAACTTTGTCCTCATTGTGAGTTCATGTATTCTTGTGTTTTCACCTCTGTGGCCTCTGGTTATTGTAAACACCATTATAGTACAAGTAACTCAGTGTCTACTTCGATACTTTACAGAAAAAAAATTATTATAAAACAAGGAATCCTTCATGGCCTTCAGTTTCACAGCAGTGTGACCTACCAAACACTCATTGGACAGAGATAACAAAAATAAGAAAACATCTCTCTTACAGCCTCATTTTTGCACAATAGATTACTTCATAAGAGAACTATTTAACCAAAATATTTCTATGTGCATACTTATTAACAATTTGTCAAACACACCTTAGCCTAATTTGCTTTGTGGATTACAATACTCATCCAGGATGTAAAGATGACGTTTCCAGAAAAAGGAAACACCAGAAATACACCTGAAAAAACATTATACCCCACTGAAACAGTGGGGTATAATGTCTTAATTTTACAAATTTCATTTATAAATGAAATTATATACCATGGTGTCTTTTTCATCATTCATTCCATTTGAGAAAATCAGCAGCAGCTGCCATTTTTATGCCTATTTGTGGTAAGAGCAATACTGTACTGTGATGCACCTCTGCAGATGCTGATGAAGTGGAATGCTTGTTCTGAGAGTCACTGCCACCATCCAGCAACATGGATCACATTAAGTGGATGAGAAATTCAGCCTCCTGTCCTTCAGAATAAATCTCTGCGCTTCACTGGAAGACAGTTTGTTCCTCCACAGCCTGAAAAGCACAGCAGTGAAAAATGTAATATCCTTTTTAAAAACTGACTTGAACCTAACAACAGGCAGAAACAAGACATTATAAGCTGTGGTCAACGTCTTCAACATGGTATCATCAGACAGATATTGTAGGTGATACACAAAATGTACAGGTGCCTGCATGGGCCAAACCTTGCCTGAGAGACACCATCAGAGCACATTTACCTGATGAGCTGAAGAGCGGGACATGACTGTAAGGCTTTAACCAGGGCCTCCACTCCAGAAACACTCACACTGTTGGACTCCAGGCTAGAAGAAATAAACAAATGCATACATACCTACTGTATGGGGCAAGGATCTCAAGGGAAGAAGTAAAATTTAACTAAATCTAAACCAACAGTAACAGATTTTATTATTTATAATAGCAAGCCAACGTAAGTATAAAGAATGACACCAACATAAACCTGGGCACCAAACTAAAATGAATGAATGAAATGAAGTGTGAATGTGATCGACTAAACATTTTTTTTTACCAAAAAAAAGACAAAAGAAAAAAAATAAACTCACTCTATTCTGGTCAGCTTCTGGCAGAAAGGCAAAACTCTGGCCAGCTCCAGCACCACTTCATCACCACAGTAATTCCATCCCAGACTAGAAAGAGAGAGACACATCACAAATAATGCTTTAATGTGGCTCTTGGTCCTGGACTTTGTAAGAGTTTCAAAAAAGCAACAGAAAACTTGAGTTTTAGCAACAAGAACTCATATTATTTTACACTAACCTGAGCAAACTGTGATGTTTTCAAGTAACAAGTAACCCCCCCAACAATTACTTACATGTACTGCACTACAAATTGATTGGATGAAGAATCTTACCCCACATCCTGTATAAGGAGACAGTGGGCCAGACTGGCAGCTACAGCACACAGCTCTGAAGTCCCAACAGAGGTCAATCTAAACAACCGTACAAGAGAAAGAAACAGTCAGTGAGTCAAGTCATCTGCTGGTGTTGTGACTCCCAAAGCAATAAGAGGAGCTAATGAGTCTTACTGAATCTTGGTGAGGCTCTTCATGCACATTATTGCTTTCGACAGACTCACTGCCCCTTCACCTCCAATGGTGTTCTCTGAAATACTAGAAAAGACGCATAAAGAACATACAGCTTAGTACAATGCTGACTCATGTAATAAATGTCAATAGGAAATCTGAACATGTTTGTGACTTACTCTAACACAGAGATGTGTGTCAGTGATGGCAGAACAAGGGCCATCCTGGCAGCAGTGAGATCACCAAGACGGTTGCTACACAGGCTGGAATTTGGTACAAAAATGCTTTAATTCTCTTATAGACAGAAACATGCAACAGACATCTGACCAAATGAACAAAAAACAGCTAAAATATTAAAAAAACTAAACTATACTATACAAACTGGAAGACTAAACTCCTTTAGCCATACATACAAGGAGTGCACAGGTGAATGAATATTAATTATTAATAACACATTGCTGCTTATTTCATTTATTTTATATATATTATCATGTCCTTACTAGAGCTCCTCCAGATGATGACAGCTCATCAAAGCCTCCAGTAGCTTGTCCCCTGCTTGGTCACCAATAGGGTTCTTTGAAAGTCTGCAGGATGGACAGACACACGTGATGTTAAAAATAAAATTGGTAGCTTGATGTTCTTTTCTGAAAGCCTGGGTATTTGCAAATAAGCATGAATTTGAAAGATAGTTTTAAGTGACATGAAAGTCACTATTGTATTCTTTAAGTCCACCACTGGGTGGTGCCAAAATCAGAAATGTTGCATAATGTGACCCCATGACGCAATTTGCATAGCAAGACAGTTACTGTATTTAACAACAATAAATACCTAAGCAACCAACAACATCACTCACTGAGCCACAAGACCATTTGAGACTGTCAGTCTGACACTTGGAGAGCAAGAACCTACTGTCAAATGAGAACAGCTGCTCCCCATAAAGAAGGTGGTGACTGTCCAATTAAATAGTGGATATGTGTTGATTGACTTTCACTACACACCAGTAAGGTCAAGCAGAGGGCAAGCCTCTGCAAGCAACTTAACTGTGCTCTTGAGTATACAATAAAAATACCAATGCAGTAGAGTATTTGGTCAGTAAAATGTTTTAAGGAGATAGGGTAATTGATTTATGTAGAAATACCATGACTTTTAGGTTAGGTTAGGTGTTTACTAGATACCACTGCATGACTAGTGCATACTAGACAAAAATCAAATGTAAGAATGGTTTGCTCAGGATCTAACTCTTTCTACAACTTGACCAAAGATCTATTTGTCATCAAGAGCAATAAAATTACAGGCTTGTAATGCTGTGAACTATGTGTACATGTGTCAAAATAAAGCGGCGAGAAGTACAACCTTCCTACCAACCTGATTTTCCTGAGCTTTGTCCAAATAGGAAGGAGTTTGGTCAGCTGCTCTACTTCTCTGTCAGACATCCTCGAGCCCTCAAGCCTGAAACCACAAGAGATCCGACTTCGCAGTTGGCATCTTTACTTTATGACAGACTTAAAAGAGGTTAATTACACTGATTCATCTGCAGCAAAATTTAAGTATGAGTGAAAAACTCACTCTATCTCCTCCATTTGTGTCAGTCCCTCCATAGCAGACAGGAGAGGCAACACACTGTTTGCTTCTGATGGTCCCACCACTGCAGCAACCTTATTAAGTCTGGCACAAACACACACACACATGCTCATAAACAGGGTCAAATGCTCTTTTCAACCAAGCAAACTGTGAAATTCATATAATGATTCCAGACAAGGAGTGGATATCCTATAATAAATATTCTATTAGTAGTAGATTAGTAGTGTTAAAAAAACATCTCATGGGAGGAGGATTTATATCCAAGCAAATATGATCTGTATTTGTGCACTGCACAAGCTCTGATCTTGCAGTTTGTCAGTTAGCAGGACTTTACAGCTTAGCACTATGAGAGGCAAGGGAATCATAAATTTCCCCGGGAGGGGAGGGGGGAAATCGTAGAATCAGATCATATTAATTTATATTGAGGTCTGTGGGGGGGCCCGATGACACGCTGGTATGAGGAGCTGCAGCGAAGGCGGCTGCAACGTGAGCAGTTTTGGCAGTGATGCTGTGAGGGAATGCTTATAATAAATAGACCACATTATCAGAGTGCCGCTACATACATGTGAATAAAATGTGTCAGCGTAACCGCAGTAGTAAATAGGAAGACGTCTGTCTGAAATAACTTTTCCGGATCAGATCACTCAATTAAATAAATACGACATGGTGAGCAGCTATATGAGACCGCATCCCTCTTGGTTAGCCTTCAACATCACATTGAAAGGTTAGCTTTGGGTATGATAGTATTAATTAGGTTGTGCTTCTTACTTGAGAATACATATGCAGCGGACATTTCTTAGTGCTTGTGCCAGACACGCCCTGCTGGTTTCATCCAGGTGCACAGAGTCCAGACTGGAGGTTTACACACAGCCACACAGCACATGCAGAGGACGAGCGAGGGACATAAGCGCACGCACACACACACACACAAACACACACACATTTTATGGCATCACAGAAGATGCTCCATTCACATTTTATTTTGCAAAATCATTCTTCTGCACAGGTGTGGGTGAGTGTTTTACCAAAGGCCTTCCAGGCTGACACACTGTCCAAGTGCTTTCATGAGCTGCAGCCCCCCAGCTGCTGACCATGAACAGAGAGACAGACTAGAGAAGACAAGTCAAATGGTGACAGTGTCAAATCTTCTATATTCTGTGAGATATTTTAAACATTACCACTGGTAAAAGTAAGTGGCACATGATAACTTTTTATGTGTAATTGTATGCTCACTTAAGTGATCGCAAATGGGGAAATATTCTGGTCAGATTCTGAGCTGCGATGTCACTGATCACATGACCTGATAAACTGGGAGAAAAACAGAGAAAGAAAATGATTATGTAGTACAGGGATGCTATAGAAATAAAGATAAAAATAAAAAGTTAGTCTGTAATCCCATTACAGGCAGCCCTCTCAACATTTTCATGCGTTTCAATATCAAACAAAAGAAGAAACACTGTAATCGTGCAAAGATAAACAATAAATGGAAGGCTGACAGTAGGTCAGTAAACTATATTATGTAGACTTGGAACATCACAGCCATATTAGAAGACAATAGTATACACAGACATATATATATATATATTACAGGTGTTTTTTTTCATTTGTTTTTTTGCAAAATTAATAATAATAATATTTTAAGTGAATATATATTAAAAACAGAGAGAGGTAAAAAGAAGAAAACTTATATTTTATATTTTTATATTATCTTACCAGGGAAGTAAAAACATATATTTTTTCTCTGTGGATTTGGAAAGAAGCTATAACCCTTCCTGCTACATCTGTATATGCCTGCCAGATAAACTCCTCCATAGATTTTCCTCAACTTTGCTGCACAACACTTGTATGTTCACAAATGTGTCTAAAAAATGATTTCTAAACATATGATATGGTTCATTAGGGTTAAATGTGCAATCTTTAATAGATTTCTCCCTTACCTAAATGGTGCAGGATGCACTAGCAGGATTACACAAAACTATTGAACCAATTTTCCTGAAACTTGGTGGAGGGGTGGGGAATGGGCTAAGGAAGAAAATATTGCTCCAGACAAGTAGTAAAATGTGTTTGTGTATGTGTGGCTCACTTGAGGCACTGAACAGATGGAAGCTGCAGCAAGGCCTCTGAGAGCTTCTCAGCCACCGTCGTACAGGTCTCTTTGGAAACAACACTGTAAATCAGAAGAGCAGATATGTGAGAAGCTAGAGCTTTCAGCCAGGCATTAGTACAAGTGTCAGACATGACAAAAAACTCTAACCTGAGAGAAGTGAGTTTCAGCAACGACGGCAGAACATAACAGAGAGACTCAGCTCCCTCTATACCCAGGCTGTTGTGGGAGAAGCTGTGAATAATAACAACATGATTTTTTTGTGTGCATTTTCATTTTCATGATTTACAAATACATCTTCCTTGCATGCGGTCCTGTGCACATTACAGTCAAACACAAAACATAGAGTACTAACTCCAGCTCTGTCAGCGAGGGACACCTCTGGATGATACTCCTCATCGGTGCAAGCTGGGGCCCCTCCAGTGCACAGGCCACAAGGCTGAAGGTGAGAGGAGGGTAGAGGGAGATTAATACCTGCCCCTGGTAGGACATGTGCAACTACCAACAATATGTGTGCTGTGGTCTCCCTGCTTCTATCAACTGTGTAGACAAATAGCGTTTGGTCCTTTTCCATTTCTGCAAACATGTTCCAGGGACGTGAAGTGAATACATAAGCCTCCATGTGGCATTTGTGTTTCCAAGAAGAAGTAATCTGGAAGAGTACTGCTTTGAACTGCCTTCAACAAGGTAGGTAAATATGACACAAAGCAGAGGGACTGCAATAAAAATGCACATCTCTTAAAAAGGTATTCATTTTGCTTTACAGTCACTCATTTAAAGGAAGAAAAGTACCCTATTGTCTCCGTGGCCACTGATGGGAATGGACCAGCAACGTTGCTGCAAGACAAAAATGTTAATGTCAGAAAGAGAAATTCAACTGCTTGCTGAAGTACAACAGACGACAGATGTCAGTTTCATAGTTTACTCTTCATTTTACATGTTTATAGTTAATGTGTAGTAAAGTGAGTGTGAATAATCCATTGAAATATGCAACTTAAAATGAATTACCTGACTGAAGTCAGTCCAGTGGATTCTTTGAGAGAAAGGTGTAGAGTGGTGTGGTGCACCCTGCAAAATAAATTTCAAACTGTGATTGATGTAGACCTTCATTTGGGAATTTCTAAAGTCTTCCAAATATTTGTGAAGAGCATTTGCATATCTCACCGGATTGTCTGAACGTTGCTGCTGAGCTCGAGACAGCGACACACTAAACTAACAGCTTTTTCAGCTCTGATCCAATGCTCCTCAATACTGACAAGAAAGATCAGAGTGTGTTACAGTTCAATATTTTAGCAATACAATTCAGCAGTTCAACAACATGTCATTCAGCTCTTTGCAGAGAAACAGAGAGGTATGTTCAGCCACATCTACAAATCTACTGTTCTTCTTCTCACCTGACACTGCATCTTCTCTGACTGAAGCTCAAGGTTTTCACAAATTCTTCAATCCAATCTGAGCACAGCAAATTGTTCTTGAGCCTGTGGACCAACCACAGAGCAGATGAGATAATATTGTTTGCAGTGTCAATGTCCACATAAAGTGAAATTCTATTTATTTTAAACAATGTATCTATTTTCCTGAATTCCTGAAAAGCTGAAGTTACAGAGCAGCTTTTCATATAACGAGAGTCTAAACATGGAGAAGTACTTACTCCAGTTTGGTCATACTGGGACAGTTAGACACGATCTCTGCCAATCTGACAAGATGTTTAAGTTCCAAACCACTCTCTCTGATGCTGGTGGGGAGGCAGAAAAGATGGGAGAGAACAAGCAAAGAATAACTATTACATGAGGATATTTCAAAAGTATATACTGTCTAAAGCAGTCAACTCTACAATGACTCAAACATTCAAAAAACTTCAGAAATAAAAAACATACACCATGACTCCATTTGACTTTAACGGCAGATGGTTATGTATAGGTGTAATGGCAAATGAAAATCGCACTCTCACACACAGACGACATGATGATTGTAAGATCTTCAACATGTCCAAAGTGAATTAAACTTAAAAGACACATTCAAGTTTGTTCATTGCAGACTGGAATAAGTTTCCAATGAGAAAACTCTCAACAAGCTTCAGCCAAGACAAGGAGAGTCCTGTGTTTGAATGAAACTAGTGAATGTGATTCACAACCTCCACATGCCCACCTGTGCAGCTGGGTTGTGTTTATGTGGACACACGCTCAAGAAAAACTCACAAAGCGGTGAAGTGATCACCTGAATTGTAACTTATATTCCAGTTTTACCTCAGAGTTTTTTCTCCACCTCCGTACTGCCTGAACCAGATGAGACACCTCTTGTCTGCTCCCAGACTACAGTCATCAAAAGGTTGAGTCCACGGACACAGAGAGGAATTAATATTTTTTTCATGCATCAGGCAGGTCACTTAATTGCTCTTTCTGACTGTCCTTTGTTCACTTATTTCTGTGGTGCACAGACTCACCTGACTTCTACACCGGAGACACTATCACAGGTAAACAGTGTACTGGCCACATCCAGCAGCCCCTCCTGGGTCAGTCTATTATTGCTCAGACTGCGGAGGAAGACATGTTGAAGACCAGAAAAGTTTTATTCTACATCTTATTTACTGTCATTTTATTGCCAAAAATTTTCAAAAATGAGATACTGTGCCATTTATTTTGTTTACAATATTGACATTTGAGAGTTAATGATTAACATCTGATAACAAAATATTGGCTTTTTAAAATATATATACACTTAACAATTTAATAAAAAAGTTTTTTTCACTTTTCACAAATTAAAAACGCTGTTACTGTGCACGCTGGCTCACTTTCACACTATAAAATATGTGCTGTGCATTTTCTGTAGAAATATACCCTGCCAACAATGCCCTGCCAAAAAAGACGCAGAATGCAGTAAATTGACTGAAAGGTAAATGAAAAACGAGTGTGTATAACTTTAAAAAGAATCAAAAGGTTTTTATAATATAATAGGCACTAACTGAATTTCCAGTCTTTTCTACTTTCAACAAAATCTTCAGCTGAACAGTATTTGACATTATGAGCTTTCTTTCTAGCCGCTACAAGGGAAAACATGAAATGATAAAACAATATTTTGTATCTTACTTAACAAAGCCGGTGATTTTAAGCGCTGGCAGAGAGTCCATGAGACGCTTCACTCCTTCATCTTCCAGCTGGTTACTTGATAAACTGCAGTCAGAAGAAAGAGTTGCTCATTGTTCACACCAGCTGTTCAGTAAGAGAGTGCTGGTTTGTATGTGTGAATCTTTAAGAGTGTGTGTGGCACGTACTCCAGGTCAGACAGCTGAGGACCCTTCTGCAGGATCTCAGTCAGTCTCTCCATGTTGTCATTGTTCAGGCTAAAATGAGTTAACCTGTGCGCACACAGTCATTCAGGCAGGGAGACAAGCACATAATACAGAAATGTATGGATGTTTTGGAAAACTGAGCTGTCCAAAAAATTAATATCCATCAAGTTTAAAAAAAAAATTATATCAATAGACTGTGCACAAAACAGCTTGTCAGTTGCTGATCACAGACCTGCAGCTGGCTTGCTCTGCTTTCACTCTGTCAAAATGGATGAAGCATTCACTCTCAGGCCTGAGGAAGAGATCAAAGCAGCATTAACTGACAAAAACATTCTCCATGGCAGATTATTGCAGGAGCCCATTCATTATAAATAGTCCTCAGCATTGTACCCACAACTGCTGATTTTCATACTTTGATGACATAGATTGGTATCATACCTGAGCTCTACTGATGACACTCGCTGACTGATCGTCAAACAACTGACCAAATCCAGTGCCCCCGTTGTGGAAAAGGGGCTGTTGCTGACACTGGAGGAAGAGAGGATAGGGTTGATTCAAATTAAATGAAAAGGTAATCAAATAATTTTTAAAAAACGAATGCTAGATTAAATAGCTTTAAGGGTTGTGGTTGTAAATGAACTATAGATATTTTAAAATTTCTCTTATGGTGATCCTACCAGCAGAACGTTTCCTGTCATACCGTAAGCACTGACACAGGTATGTCTGTATCTATATATAATAACATCTGAACTCGTGGATAGCACCATCATGTATTTATTTTCCCCATCATAATAGCCAACAATACATGCTGGGACTATTTTAAATATTCATACAGATCACACTACTCCATCTGTTTATCTGTTAATATTCCTCAAAATGGGCTGCAGGGGTTGATCATAGTAAGAGTGTCCCACTACAGAAATGTTTATTCACTCTCACACATGAAAACCATCCACCTTCATTAAAATATATGTGCAGTTTAGTGTGTATGTCTTACTTGAGTCTCTGCAGTGACACCACCTTTGGTAGGACTTTGAGCAGATTCTTGATTGTCTGATCTCTCAGTGAGCTGTGAGACAAACTGACACAACATAAAAGCATGTCAATGTCTGCCTGTGGAGTGACATCATGAAATGATTACACATGGATAAACAGTTGTTAAGTCTTACTCTAACTCCAAATGGGAGCGACACTGGGCCAATCCCCTGCATAGTGTGGTTATGTGAGATGGCAGGAGGCTGCTGTTGTTTATCCTACAAAATAATAGAGCATCACTTCTCTGTTTTTTTATTCCAAATAATGACATGTGGTACTGTAAATGTAGAGCTGCAACTAACAATTCTCAGTTCTTATAATTATTTTCACAACCAAACATTTGAAGATTTGGTCAATAAAATCCCAGGTGATGTCTTCAGAGGTCTTGTTTTGTGGAATGAACAGACGAAAAACTAAAATAATTAAAACTACAGCAATGAAAGATGAAGAAGAGCAACAAATCTTTACTATTTTCTGACTAATCAATCAATCAAACGATGAATCAAAAATACTGAACTCATTATCACTCTGTACCTGAATATCTTGAGCTGCTGTTCATCATCCCTGACAAATAAGACGAGCACAGAATTGGCTCATTAATATACAAAGAAAAATGTAGACAGTGGTATTCAGACATGTGGTGGTTTTCATAAATGCAGTTGTTTTTTGTACCTTTTACCAGAGCAGAACTTCAGGATCAACTGCTCCTGCCCTCCATCACTGTAAAACCAACCAGACACCATCAGAGTGACATTCTGCGTGTTAATGATGCACTTTTTTATTTTTCATAGAGACATAACTGAGTGGCTTTAAATGAGCATTTGTCAGATGGCGCAGTTTTTAACTGGCAGCTTGCCGTGTTGGTGAAACAGGTGCTCACTCTGTTGCTGTTCTGATATCATCATTAAATGCCTAAAATGTGAGATAGAGAATACCTGATGTGAATTTCTGTTAAGTTGTTACAGGAGCACAGAGCACCTGCCAGCAGCACCACCCCTTTCATGCTGATGTTATTGTTGCTGGCACTGAAATAACACACAAACACAGTTCAGCCAGCAGGAAGGACAGGATTTCATTAAATATGGGCTATTTACTGTATACTGAATGCCCTGGGGTAAACATAGTAGATAGCGTAAGCAAATTTTCTTTGGAATATGCTTGGCAAGATAATAATAGCCCTGCTTCTGCCAGCTTATGGCAAATTGATCAGCTCTCTTTAATAACAGTTCCATCTTTCCTTTAAAAAAAACAAATTTTCTATCTCAACAAAGAAGCTATGGTACAAACTGATGCTGCTAAGGCCACTTGTTTAGATTAACTACAGATACTTCTTTTTCTTCTTTTTTTCTATCTGGAGCGTTTTTCTGTCTTTTTCAATTCGACATTTTGTTGTCATTTAGTTGTGTGAGCCTTACTTGATTTGCTGGATGCGTCTAAGATTTGGCAGGACTTCCAGTAACTTTCTCAGACCAATGTTGCCCAAAAAGTTGCTGGACACACTGATAATAAAGGAGAGAAGGGAAAAAAATAAAAGAAGAGAAACAAACAGTACAATTTTGGAGAGCTGCAAAAATAAAGGGGATGCTCAGTAATCTGGTGATGCAGAAAATGCAAATGTATAACAACATAATATCTAAATAACATGTGTGCATGTCTGATGACCAAAAACAGCAGATGAGTTTGACTGTTGTAGTTATGATCACTACAGTAGACTTGAGTGGATACTGAATGTCAACAGTGATGCTGGTTTTGACAGTTTAGGATTTGAGGGTGTGTCAAGGCAGGTTTATGCAGGACAAGCTGTCATACACAAGTATGTCACCCTTTCAATGTGTAGATGGTTTTTGATTGTGTGCACCCAACCATGTCTTTATGTGTGTCTTACTCCAGCACAGTGAGATCACAGGAGGTCCCCAGACTCCTCCACACTCTCTCCAGATCAGCGTGCAACAGACCGCAGCTGCTGAGACTGACAGAGACAACACCGTCATGATTACCATCATAATCATCATCAGCACAAACAGCAATATCAGCATCATCGTCTGTATGATTGTCATTTCCCACATATTTAGATGTGCACAGACATTCCAGCCCCCATGAACAAATGAATCAGTATTTCTCTCCCTAATTCCAATCTGCATTACACCCCACCCCATCATCTTGTTACAACATAATGCACTCAGAACGCTTAAAATTGATTTCTTAAAAAGTAAATAGATGACTTTATACATACCATAGTGTTTTTGAAATTTCATCTGCAGGCTTTCCACTCCTTCCAGAGAACACTATAGACACCTGAACAGGGTCTGGACTAGACTGCAGTCTAAAAATAAAAAAAAATTGCAAGGCTAAAAATGATTACAGAACAGTGTTATGAGCATTTATTAATATTTCCAGTGCCTTGCAACAAAGAGGAATATTGTAAAATATTGACACGTTGCAGGCTAACCTTAAACAACTTAAATATATACTGACTGTTTTTACACAGGAGTCTGGAGTGTGGCCGTGGTCTTGCCTGATATGAGTTATTGTGTTATTTGTTTATGCTGTGTGAGCTTTGCATCTGTGCATTTATGGTATGCAATGTACATTACTTGTGTGTTTGTACCTGATATGAAGTCCTGCCACAGCAGGTAACTTAGAGAGCAGAGCAGTCAGAACCACCAAGCCCTCCACCGAGGAGCAGCTGTCATTGAGACTGACAAAAAGACAAGTCAACATCAACAAACTGCTGTTCATTTCTTTACAGATGCTGAACACTATGTTTTGTACTTGTCTATCCTTAAGCGCTAAAAATGTAATGATGCATTAAAGGTATTAGGAAATGTATTTTTGGATATCTAGGTATGAACAAGTAACAAAATTGCATACTGTATGGCAAAAACTATACCAAACATTATATGCAGACTACATGGAGCTTCATGTCAGTACTATATAAT
The DNA here is from genome assembly GCA_016785225.1 of Psettodes erumei. NCBI lineage: Eukaryota > Metazoa > Chordata > Actinopteri > Pleuronectiformes > Psettodidae > Psettodes > Psettodes erumei. The sequence goes on from JAFBJZ010000349.1 coordinate 125,445, forward strand.
GTGCTTTGTGATGGACAGTCTTACATGATCTCGTTGGTGACATTGAACTTTGGTAAAAACTGAGACAGTGTCTTTAGGACTTCCACATCCCACTGGCCTCCAGACAAACTAGGATGCACGCAAACAAATACAAAAATACATAACTTCATTGGCATCCCATTTGTATAAATATACAATATGTGATAAGAGACACATTGTGCTTCTAATCAGGAAAAATCAAAAATAAAGCAAGAAGAAGCAAAAAGTAAGTTAATAACTGGCTGTGTATTTTCTTGGTCATTAATTTGAAAGAGAAGTATTTAGGGTTGCTTACTCCAGGACGGACAGGGCAGGGCAACGTGCCAATGAAGTGGCAACTTTTCGCATCTCAGACTTGTTCCATTTCTGGTTCAACAAGCTGGAGAAAAATAATAATGTTGAAAAATAACGTTGATAAATATCAACATTGAAAAACCATAACATGAATCACATTTCAATCAATCTGCTCAGGAGCTAATTCAGTTAATTAAATCCGGTCCAGGTCTCATAGTGGTAGTACAGCAGTAGTGCAGCAGCACTCAGATCAGAGGTTCAGAGGTCAAGAATTCTGGTTAAGATAAACTGTTTAAAAAACAAGTCAATGTGTGTTTACTTCTGTTCATAGTAGCTTGCACACAACCATAATTTAGGAGGAGCAAAGTTCCTCAAGGAAATAGGCTATACACCTATGTTTTGGAAAGTATTCAACCTGTTTAATGTCTTACCTGATTGTTGGTTCAGACTTTGATATAGAGCTGCACAGGGGAAACATAAAAACAATGGAAAGCATAAGACAGGCTTTTGGTATTTTTTATGGTTTTAGTAGTTTTATCAAACCATAGAACCCACCTGGTCATGTCTGAGTTCTGGGAGAAAGTTACAATCACTTCATTCATTGCACTGCAACAGGAAAAAAGTATATTGTTTAACAGGTGATAACGATTTCTACTCGCTTTCACTTATGACTGACTTATGACCTCACTGACTTGAGGTCTCTAAAATAATTTGTGAAAAATACAGTCAATAAATTGCAGTTATGTGTGTGGTGAAGCCTGTGTGGGTATAATGTATGACCTCTGTGATACATCATGCACAAATGATGACACATGCAGCTGCCAGAGTGTGTGTGTGTGTGTGTGTAATCATACTCTACGTGAAGAACTTGGATGTTCAAACACACAGACATTTTCCCAATGAGATAGTTCACTGCTTTCAGAGTGCTGTTGTTTCTATTCAACCTGTAAGTTGCAAGAACACACACATTAAACTCCAAACACACACACACACACACACAAACCTTGCAAAATTATAACATACTGTATCATAGTAATTAAAAAGCAGCAGAAATGGGAACTTACGTCACAGAGACCAGTCTCGATAGTTTGGAAAAGATGTCAGCTATGCGTATGATCCCCTCATCTTTCAGATTGTTGTCACTTAGACTTGAACGCACAAACACAAAAACAAAAGCTTGCTGTCAAATTTTAGAACTGCATCAGTGGACTAATGTTGTACATGAAAGACAGAAAATATACTTGATTTCACTGATGTCTGGACACTTCTCCAGAGCAAAAGCCAAACTGGCTGCTCCTGTCGCAGTCAGACTGGCACCACAAAACCTGGAGAAGATACCAACAATACATCAGCTATAATAACATAATGGCAACAATAATTTAACAATCTATACAGCGTTTTTCAATAAAACATTACTAATTGCATCTTCTCCATGAGGAAAGTAGAACATCATTTACACTAAAAATTAATCTTGTGAAATAAATATACTTATCATAAAATAAAAATTATGTTTAATTAATTAAATGATGCTCCAATGTCAGGAATATGAAAAAGTTGAATAAGAGTGTATGCTGTATGTAAATGACATAGCTAAGGGTAGGACAAAAAAGGGAAAAATCTTAATGTGAATCTTACTCTAGTTTTCTCAGGGTTGTGACTTTGGGCAGAGTAGAGGACAGCTTCTCAGCAAACTTGTCACAATACCTGCGGCTGCGAAAACTGAAAGTGCACACATAGTGAAAGAGAACAGGCATCATTCACAGTGACACGTGCCTAAGTGTTGGATTGAAAGCAGAGGCGCCAGCTCTCGCCCAGAATATGTTGATTTATTAGGTGCAAGGTCTAAGATCGCCGATGTGTTTTACAGGTAGAACCTGTTGAAGCTTGGTCTGTGTCCTTGCCAGTTTCTCTTCTGATGCTTTCTGCCTTTGTTCTTTATTGTTTTACATTTCAACTGCTCTTGCCTGATCAGGGTCCTGTTCCATAGAAGTTTACGCATTGTTCATTCTCTTTTAGGCTGACCTCATAAAATACACCCAAAGGTAGTCAGCTATCATTTTGTACTTGAGTCCAGCTTATCTAATTGTTAAAGTGAGGGTCATTAAGTGTTAAACGACTCGACCAACCACAGGGACGCAGCAGTGAAACAAAGAGCTCCAGGAAGTTTCTCAGTGTGCAAGGCAAAGCAGCAGATCTTTTTCAGAGCCACTCCTGCTTTGGCCTGCTTCCTGAACATCCACAAGCTAAATGCAGGTTTTTAGATTCCTGATGGCTTAACACCATCCACTTCATCATTCCTGTGTGTTACCACTGCAGTGTTCAACTGCCCCTTAAAATTCACCACCCATCTGGTCATAAAAATAGGTCTCAGCCTCACAGTCTCTGTGCTTCATTTTGACTGTGCATTCATCTGTGCGTTGTGTTCTTGCACTTAACATGGCATCATGGATTTTATGATACACATTATAATTTGCTCCAGTGGAAGCAGTTAATAATCATGCAGCGTGTACAACAACTTCTGCTCCTGAAGTAGTTTCAAAAAACATATATTTTCATTTTCAAAAGAAATGCTATTTTTACTAATTCTGTGTGTCCTGTGTGGGAGTGATTGCATCCACCTACCTGAGGTACTGAATGTGACACCTGGGCAGGACATCTAAACACTCCGGCTCCATTGAGCATGATCCAAAGTCCAGTCCAGTGTCATGATCATCTACTGAGTTCAGTACAAAAGCCAGGGCATCTATATCATTAGGTAACAGCTGGATGTTGCGCAGCTCCAGCGTGGGTCTTGTACCCACAACACTCTTGGCCAGTTGGTGGTCCTGGCTCTCCTGGATGCAGTGGCAAAGCTCCAGTATCTGGGAAAATGTAAGAAAGAAAAAGCAGTAAGGAAGGAGATAAAGAAAAAAAAGGTAGACTGAAAAATCAAACACATATGAGTTTATCGATTTTTATTTCTGCTCATAGTACCTTGGGTCCAGTGAGGGTGTTGCTGTGGCACATGTTGTTGAGCAGTTTCAGAACAAGGGCTTGCCGTTGCTGGACCCATCTCTGGACTCCTGTTCCACCAGAGACCCTTGCTAATTGAACTAAGGCTGGAGCGCATTGTTGGGAAGCCAGACCGGACACAAACAGGTGCAGAGAATTAGTGAAGACTGTCCTCTGGTCGGACTTTTTCGTCCAACGTGTTTTCAGACTGAGTCTGGAAGAACAGATTAGAACAGAAGATAGAGTCAACATTTTCATCAGATGTCGATTAACGTATAATACAGCTACATGACAATGTATATATATATCAATTAATACTAGGTTTTACACTGGGCTTTTTGTTTCTTGTTTTTTATATTGTAAAGGTAGTCTGTGTTGGTGTGCTCGAGTGCATTTCGTGGGGTTTTTTTGTGTAACCTTCAGCTACCTTCAGTCACTAAAGGCAATCAGCCAGAAGTGTAAAAATGATACCCTACTGTAACAGACTCACTGGACAATTACAACTGTTGTGATATTTTTTTTTCTACTGCTACAGCTCACTGTGCAGACTTGGACAGAAGACGTGGGGAGGCAGGAGTCTGACATGCTAAAAATGTCCCCAGCTGCCAGAGACGTCTATGGTATATGTCATGTGTCTCCTCTACAGGCCACCATGCAGAGTTACAACTTAATTAATTCAACATGTGTATTAACAGGGATATACATTTCCTTAACATTAGACAGTTTTGTAATAGCCTTTGACATAAACAACACCCTTTTGCTGTAAAAAAAAACATGAATAAATACATGAATAGATAAAGTGAGTGTGTGTCTTTTTTTGCATTTGAAACCTGAGATGACTGGTTAAGCAGCAACGGCGAGAGAAAAGGGTCGACTGGAAAGATAATTTATAAAATATCCGAGGCTTTTGCTGAGTGACAGTGGACACCTCGTACTGCGTCACATCCCCATCTCATTTTCAGCCCCCCCCCGTCTGCTGACCCCCTGGAACTCCACTGCCAGGATTGGACCATCTGTTTTGTGCCTGCATAAGTGTATTTCTGACGTCCTTTTAGGGAGGAAGGTAACACATGTCACATGCTGTCCTCAACTTACACAGCTCATTTTCTTTCCTTGGCCAAGTTATTCCTGGTATAGAGCCTGACTATATATGGACTCTATATCACTCTTCTGCCTCTGTCAATATGTGGCCAGTACACACACCACTGCATACAAATAATTTAGGTGCAAATTTGGAAATTAGCTTAGATTTATATGTACATATAAGCTCTGAGCATGGTAGACATTTGAATAGAATTACGATTGTAGATTTGTTGTTGTTTATGAGATCGTCTTTCAAGCTTGATTTACGAGGCTCTATTTTGGTGGCAATGCAAAGAGTGGCCCAAGCAGCACAACAACAGGTTGGTGTGTACCTGATTTTGTGTCCAGAAAAGATCACATGGTGCAAAAGTGGGAGGAGAGGTGTCAACAGATCGTACTCCAGTGAGGCAGCGCAGAGCAAATATGGTATTTGGAAAACTGAGTCCTATAGAGTCCTATAGGCTGCACTCTAAATATCTGTGTGTGTGAATCAGGTCTGTTTCAAGAATGTCACATAGCTGATCATTTTGTGATTCTGTCAGAGGACACAAATTCAATAATTAAAGGAAATGCACAGCCATTGGGCAATAAAGTTTTATAGTATAAATAAAAACAATGTAATTAAGTGAAAACAATGCCTTTACATTAAAACAGAGCCCATGGCTTCACCTTCAGAAAGAGCAGCTGACAGATCCATGGAGGAACACCCCCATGGTCTGTAATACAATTCCCTCGTATTCATTTCCAGCCCCACTTCCTACCTTAAATTCATTTCCTTACCTCTTCTTGAGCTGCTTGTCGCTAACATCATTACTGGTCATGATCCTGAGTGCAGCCAAAAACTCCTCTATTGTCAGATGAATGAAACAGTAGGCAGTGACAGGCATCACATCCTCAAGTCTGAGCTCCACCTTCCAAGAAGATAGGGACAAAGGTGAAATTCATTATGATGTGCTCTGTGACACTGCAATGCTCACCGTAAAAAAGAAAAAGTAAAATTTGTTTGTTTTCCTTTCGCAGTCATGATGAAGTAAGGAAGAGGGTTGTTACAGTGTTGCTGAACTATTTACACATACACAACCATGTCTGACCTGTGAGAGGAGCCCTGTCCTGATCGAAAACTCCAAAATGTCCGGGGGAACATCTTCTTTCAAGAAGAGGATCTTTCTTTCCTGTAAACCTCTCCAGGCCAGCTGACTTAGCTCACACAACTCAGATCCATACTGACTGATCGCCCTGAAGACAGTGCTGCACAATCAGAGAGACAACAGATTAGCCCAGCTACTTTTGTGTCATATGTAATGTAATTGTTACATTATATAATTATGGATATAAATAAATTAAAAATGTAAAAAAGTGAATTTAAACTGAAAAGTTAGTATAACTTTAAAATTAATATTTTACTTTACTACTTCTTACTGTTCTTTCTGTACTACAATGTTTGTATGACATTTTGGTGCATCCCTTTTTATATCTTTTTTCCATTTGTTTTAAGAACTATGGAAATGAAATGTTACATGTTACGTATCAGTGGTGTGAAACATTATTAATACATTCAGTGCTTTACTTGGTCTTTACCTCTGTGTGGTTTCCGTGGTCTTTACAGTGTCAGTGTTTCCACGTTTATTAGAGTCACAGCTCAGAAATGCACCAAGAACAGTGAGGTAGACCTGGGTAAGAGTGGAGGGTAGCTGGAACAACGCGTGAGGTAACTGTGCTCTGCCGTTCATCCCCTCTGTCATTATTTCTTCACTCCCTCTTCTTCCTTCTCTTTCAATCTGCACTCCTCTTAGTTCCTTTTCTGTGGCTTTGTTTCCTGTCTCACTTTCTCTGTCTTCTTCTCTGGAGAATACTTTTGCTCCTCCCTCTTGATCTTCCTGCAGTAGATGCTTTAGACAGATGCAGCAGATGTTGCAGAGGGCGGGGAGGTATGACATGGCAAGGAGGTGTCGACTGGAGAGGAGGAGATCCACTACCTGTGTCCTGAGAACACTGTTTGCCGAGTCACCTTTTGGAGCGAGATATAAATTAGCCCAGATAAACTCAAGGTGGACCCACACAAGTCTTCTCACTGATTTGATGAAAATGTAAATTTACGCATATTTTTACCTTTTACTCCAAAGAAGTTATCCACATACTCCTTGATCGCATTGCAATCCCATCCCAGCAGCAGCCCCACTTTGTCTGATACACCCTCCAAATCCATGACATCAGAGACACGACATGTGACCAGCACAGTGCATCCCGGGAGAAGCTGACGATTTAATAACCCTGAGATAAGGTCTGCAACAGGCAGAGCCTTTTCAGGGTCCAGCAGTTCTCTCTGCACCTGTTGTGTGGTGAGTTTGATGTTAAACTCATCATAGCCATCCAGTACCCAGCAGCTCTGCTCTGGATTAGAAAGGAGGTAATCCACAATGGCTCTCTGCTCAAACACAAAATATAAGTATAATGTAAGACCAACAAAAACAATGTATCAAATTACCTAATTGAAAAGTATTAGAGTGCATTGGATTTGTTATTACAGTTGTTTAAATACAGCTAGGTGTGGTTTGCTTGTGGTATCAAATACCTGTTCAATATAAATCTCCAGGAAGCTAAAAGTGGTTGATATGTTGAGTGGGAATACAATCAACTAAGGTTGTCAGACAGTTTCAGCTGCACTGATGCAAGAAGTAACCTTGACTGAGATGTGCAAATGAAGAGATGAAGCTCAACTGCATCAAACATCATACCTGCACCTCCTCCAGGGAGTAGTCTTTTTTCAAAATCCTGACAGTACTAATGATGGACTCCCATTCGTTTTGTTTGAAGAGCCCCGACTTCATTGTTCTCCCTCTTCTGAAACCTATGCCTTTGTCTGTAGCAATCTCTTGAGTAGTTTGTCTGAATAACTAATCTCCTGCTTCCACCTCTTGTTTTTGCCTTTTGCTTGAGAAACATATAGTTCTGTCCTTCAGAGAATGTTGTATTTTGTTATGATTTCAATGGAAATTTTGGAGAATTTAGAATTTTCCCATTAGGATCAACTCTGGCAACTATGCATAGCTTTATGAATACGTCCCTTATGACATGCCAATCCACCTGAGAGCAGTGTCAACACTCATTTCAGTACTGCTTCAGAACTCCACTTCAGGACTGCCTGCTGTAGAAGCTGTTGCTAAACTTAATTTGCTGATTTGAAATGTTACTTTCTCAGGGTGCTCCACTACACTAACAGTTAGAGCATATACCACAAAAACCCTGGTTGACTTCTAGCCAGGGGAAGCTGTGACATGTCCATTTTTCTACCCATGTTTGAAAAAAATGAAAATTTATACCTTTTCATTGTCGCCACCCTCCGGAGGGAGGTAGTGTCGGAACAGCAGCTCAACCAAGGAGAGAGGGCTGGACAGTAGATTGAGCTGACGAAACTCCAGCAGGACGAAGAGGTGGGATGAAGGGATTGGGCCCTAGATGATGAGAGAAGGAGAGAATAAAATACAGACAAAAGCAAAGGAGAAAAAAAATATTGAGAATCTGTCATCCTGCATGCTGGTGATGATCGTTTCCTTTATGTTTTGTGTAGTGTCTTAAATGTGTTTTTAGTATGGCATGAAGGTTTGGATAGGGCTCCTGGCCAGGGCTCACTTTTCCGCGTGTTTTTTACTCCATTATCAGTGACAAAAATGTAGAGTATCTCACATAGTTCGGTGGCCATGTTGGTATTGATCATTAACGATAAATGAGGATTTTTGTTGCCAGTCTCTTACGACAGGTTGCCTGACATCACTCCTCCAAACTGAGCACAGGCCATGTCATTGCCATGGGTTAGACTCACATTCAAGTGTGACCTGTGATTCCAACTGAAATCCAAAGATGTCATCTTTTTTTTTGCACATTCTCGTCAAAACCTAGTGCCTCCATTACCCACAATGCAACTGGACCTCAGAGAGTTTGGCCAGAGTTTAAGGTGTGTTATGCTGGTAACTTGGTGATTGTGCCTCTAGCCTCAAAAATCTGAAAATATTTAAATATTCAAAAGCTTTCACTTGTAGTGACCCTCTATTGCTTCTCAGCAGCTGATTTCTTAGACTTTTTTCTAACATCTCCTTAACAATATAAATGATCAACCCCAATATCAATCCAGCATATCAGAACCAAATATCCGTTATAATGCAAATATTTGCTTAAATACAGCTACTGAATGACAAGAGAGTATGTTAACTTACAAGACCACATGCCCAGTGCCGTCCTAAACAAGACATCACCACGGTTTTTCCTGATCCAGCCTGGCCAACGACAACTGTCACCTTCCCTGCACATCCTTGAAGGAAGGTCTCCAATGTCACTTTTGACTCCAGAGACCCAAAAGCCCCATCAGGCTCTGAGTTTGGTGAAGAAAATGGGTTTTGTTAGTCCACAACAGAAGAGGTTTTGTCTGTATGGTGGTGCCACATTATAGAAAATATTTTTTTAGTTTTTTCCTTTCTCACCCTTTTAATGATGTTTTAATTTTTCATTTCAAATACCCACATTGAGTTACATTCTTAAATCTTAATTGAAAATTTGAATACAATCAAATAAATGTAACAGATTCTTGGTTTGCCATAATAATAATGATTAAAAAAAACATATTGACCTGGTGTTCTGCTCCCTCTGTCTGCTGAGCCAGGAGTTTGAACCGGTCTGTCCCTGCCTCTGTTTGCTGTTCTTAGGCTGACCCACACATTCTCTGGCTGGACCTCCTTCACCAGGCCCTCACTCAATTGCTTCCACCTCCTCAGCAGTAGGCCCATCACTGCAGCAATGTACTGTTCCCAGTGGTCTGTAGTAGAAGACATTGTAAAACACAGTAATTCTGGATGACAATTTCTTGAAAGGGAAAATTCTTCTTCTTGGGGAGGTGCAAAGTCGAACAAATTGGAAAGCAGCCCCCTTTTTAATAAACTGCACCATAAGCACATGAGCAGGTGATTCCTTTTTAAAATATTTAATAGCAGATTTAACAGTCAACTTTTAGTTTGTGTGTTTGTTAAGTTGCTTTAGCCATCTAAAAGATACAAAATTTAGAAAAGTCACAGTACAAGATAAGGTATATTTAGTTTGGAAATATGTGGGTCTGATGTATAAAATACACACTTGAACATGACAACTGGGTTCACCTTGGTAACATAATACTCATAGATAGTAAAGGAAACATAGTTAACATGCCTGGTTTACGGCCACAATTAACACACTACTGTGGAATGTAAACATCTCATGTCTTTCGCTTTTGGTTTTTACTGTCTCCGGAAACTCTGTCTGCAGTTTTATGGTTACGGCTTGATGTAGGTATAGCAAGCCAGCACAATGCTGTTGAAATCATCAGTCAGTTACTGTATTTATGCTCTGTTCTGGAAGAGCAAACGTTTTATTCCCAGGGATCAAGAACAGTATCAGGGACAGGGTATGAAATGTGCATGTGCAAATATGAACCTAAATAAGTCTTGACCATGAATAAATTATGACTACCGGCTTTCACTTTTTTCAATGAACCAGTTCAATTAGAGTTGCTCACCCAGTGAATGCATACACCAAAAAGATTATAGGGCAGCTCATGACAAATGTAGGGAGACACATTGTCTCTGCTTCAGCAAAATTATCCCATTGACTTAACATTTTAGTTACAAAAACAAAATGGAGTAACCTGCTACACCTTATCCAATTCTCTACATAAGTCAGAGGACTCAAACTAGTCAGTGGCTATTTGCCAGATTAGTTTGTGCATTTGAATGGAGCTGGAACAAAGTGTCATGTGTATGTTCTACCAATCCGTGGGCGTTTGAATAGATGCTGCTCTGATGATAGCAATGACGACTCCTCCGTTTCACTGGGACTGGATTTTTCACAAACATCTATCATGCAGAAAAACACAGACAAGATTTTTTATAAGACAAGAAAATATACCAAAGGACTAATGCTACCAATTGCACCACTACAGCTGTGGATTTTTGTTAACTACTGTACTATGGACCTCATTCTTTGTTTAAATTAAAAAAGGTGGACCAAGAGGAACCCTAAATCAAAGGAAATTTTGGGGATTCCCACAGTGAATCAACAGAAACAAGTCATACGAGTCACTGAATACATGAAATAAACAGCTCCACCCGCAGTGATCTTTCAGTTTCACTTTTCCACTTCAGTTTGTCAGTTATGTCTATTTGTATGTCTGTTTTTCAAAGAAGACTTGGCTGTTGATGAATTTGTACTCAGATTCTAGCATTGGAGATTAAAAGGAAATTGGTCAATCACTGGTTGCATACAACTGTGCTGCAATTGTAACAGACTGTTTCTTTACACTTCAGACCACATATTTGATACACTGCCAATCTTGCAAGTTTTCCCACTTATAAAGAATGCAGAAGTCTGTAATTTGTATTGTAGGTACACCTCAACTGTGAGCAACAGGATCTATTATATATATATATAGACAGAAAAAACACACTGTATAATTTTTAAATTATTAATTTGCATTTTTGGCAAGAAATAAGTATGATACAATAGAAAGTAAAATTAATATTTGTTACAGAAACCTGTGTTTACAATTACAGAGGTCAGACATTTCCTGTTGTTCTTGACCAGGTTTGCTCACACTGCAGCAGGGATTTCGGCCCACTCCTCCATACAGATCTTTGAGGTTTTGGGGCTGTCACTGGACAACATGAAGTTTCAGCTCCCTCCAAAGTTCAGGTCTGGAGACTGGCTAGGCCAATCCAGAACATTGAAATGCTTCTTACGGAGCCACTCCTTAGTTGCCCTGGCTGTGTGATTTGGGTCAGTGTCATGCTGGAAGACCCAGCCATGACCCATCTTCAATGCTCTTACGGAGGGAAGGAGGTTGTTGCCCCAAATTTTGCGATACATAGCCCCATCCATCCTCCCCTCAATATGGTGCAGTCGTCCTGTCCCCTTTGCAGAAAAACATCCCCAAAAGTACAATATTTCCACCCCTATGCTTCATGGTTGGGATGGTGTTCTTGGGGTTATAATCATCCTTCTTCTTCCTCCAAGCACGCCGAGTGGAGTTTAAACCAAAAAGCTATATTTTGTTTAAATAGAGCTTTTGTGGAGTTTAAACCAAAAAGCTCTATTTTGGTCTCTGACAAACTTCAGACAGGCCTGGATGAGGGCTGGCTTGAGCAGGGGGACCTTGCAAGCACTGCAGGATTTTAATCCATGACAGCATAGTGTGTTACTAATGGTAATCTTTGAGACTGTGGTCCCAGCCCTCTTCAGGTCATTGACCAGGTCCTCCTGTGTAGTTCTAGGCTGATCCCTGAGATCTCGCATGGAGCCCCAGACCGAGGGAGATTGACAGTCATTTTGAGTTTCTTCCATTTTCGAATAATTGCACCAACAGTTGTTGCCTTCTCGCCAAGCTGCTTGCCTATTGTCCTGTAGCCCATCCCAGCCTTGTGCAGGTCTACAAATTTGTCCCTGGTGTCCTTAGACAGCTCTTTTGTCTTGCTCATGTTGGAGAGGTTGGAGCCTGACTGAGTTCGGGTTTGGACAAGTGTCTCTTATACAGGTAACAAATTCAAACAGGTGCAATTAATAGAGGTAATGAGTGGAGAATAGGCAGGTTTCTAAAAGACAAACTAACAGGTTTGTGAGAGCCAGAATTCTTGTTGGTTGGAAGGTGATGAAATACTTATTTCATGCAATAAAATGCAAATTAATTATTTAAAAATCATACAATGTGTTTTTCTGGATTTTTTTTAGATTCTGTCTCTCACAGTTGAAGTGTACCTTTGATAATAATTACAGACCTCTCCATTCTTTGTAAGTGGGAAAACCTGCAAGATCGGCAGTGTATCAAATACTTATTTTCCCCACTGTAAATGGTAGTAAAAATAGCAATTGAAAACAAATGAGAAAGGAGTGAAGAGCATGTGGGCCACCTTTCCACTGACTGTTGTTCCCACATGGTGGCAACAGTGAAGAATCTGTGCAAGCCGTCAAACCAAGAACTACCATCACGTATCAACATTTAGAGTTTCATTCACACTCACTGGTTGCATATCCAGCTGCTGCCATAAGCCTGGACTCCAGGTGCAAGGGGATATTCTCACACAACATACACATGCTTTGAATGAAGTTGCAGCAGTCTGCAACGTTTGCCACCCTGAAATATTCCAACAGGGCTTCAGTGAGTTGTGTTACCACTGCTGAGGAGCTGGTTGGGCCAATGTTCCACCCGGCATCACTGGGCATCATTTGACACAACTTCATTATGACAGTGTGCGACTGACTGCTGAGGATGCGGAGGAGCTCAGAGGATTCCTGACCCAAGACAAACTTCACATCTTCGTTGCCAGGGTTAACCTCCTCATCCATGGTCAGCCTCCATCAGCTGATACACAAACAAGGAAGCATGAACATAAGCACACATATTGTAACACACAGTCAGCTTGAACTGAGGAAGAATCTGCAAAAAGGTTAGGAAAATGCAAATACATCTCACAGTCACACTTCAGAGGCACACACTGACTGATGACCACTACCATTATCATCATACTGGAAGTTGGAGTTTTTGCAAAATGGGTGCAGTGGAGCAATTGAAATTACATCCTGGTGCTAGACACCATGGTCCTCATGCTCCTACATGCACCTTATCAATTCAGATTTATAAGTTCTTGAGGAACCCTGTTTGTTGTCTTTATTTCACCTCCTTCACCGAGTTAATGCATGCTTGCTTTCATCCTTACAATTTGAAAAGTTTTGAGTTTTTAAAGACGTGTTCTGAGTGTATGTATATACTGGCTTTTGTAATTGTAGGTTAAGAACTAAAAATAAGCGCTTGTACTTCTGGATTCTGTTGATTTAGGCGAATTCAGAATTTATTGGATTGTATTTTTTTTCTGTAAATGGCTCGTGCGCTCGGTTTCATTTCATTACTTCTGTTCCAGGCGGAAATTAAACTTCTAATGTCGTCGGTGTAAATGTTGCATCGTAGGAAAGCGCATTGTTTTCTTGCAAAGGTTTCATGAAAGCTGATTTGAGGTAACGAGAACTGCAGGCTGCTGAGTCTTGTCACAGTAACGCTACGGAGACACGTTTTCCGCTTTACAAATTGTCAGCCCGATTCTTTTGTTAGAAACCCGAGAACAGACTGGAGATATCTTAACTTCACAGATAAAATATGTATTATGTTGTTAGCCGGTCCCAGATATAACTCTCACTGAGATTTCGCAGGATCTCAGTCAGAGTGAGCCCCGATCTTTGGAAATGGTTCACACTTATCTTCCTGGGCTGGGTGGCGTATACATGACCGAATGTAACGGGCCAACTTCCAGGGACGTGGGGAGGACGACCGCTGTCCTCGCCTTGTTCCCTGAATGTGTTGAACATCACGTGTGAATGTTGTTTTGGCGTGTAGCTAATGCAACAGACCTTAGTGATAGTTTCATCTGTCTCCCGGTGTGCAAATAATTTCTAAACTGCCATGTTATCTTATAGCTCCAGACCTTACAAGGACATACATTGTGTGAAAAGTACATAACTGGAACATAGGTTCAGTGGGAAAGTACTTCTGTCCGTGTAAAAATCGCCTATCTGAAAAATAAAATATGCACTCACCAGCAACTGTTGTCGTAGACCGCATGTCTCTGCAGCCAAGATAGATATTATTTTAAAACGAAACCGAGGGTTAACTGACTGCACTTTTGGTTTCGTTTTTGCGCAGCTGATCGGGTCCATGTGGACGGAAGCAGACGAGGTGGATCGTCAGACAGCGCACGTTGCTCGATCGATGATCCGTTTGGTCAACCGCATAGTACATACATACTTTTAGTGATTAAAAAAGTGAGACTTCCTTCGGAGTTCACAAATGATGAAGTCAGCTCTTACAGGACAAGACGGAGGCCACTTTTGTTTACTTGAAACAAGCACTATGCGTCCTAACGATGCAATGTCTGGGGTATGGCAAACAAACGAGCCAATGATCCCTACTTTAGAACAGTCTTAAGGGGCAGATAGTCAGTGAATGCGATTACTGACTGTGTGTGAGGTACTTTCAGGCACATGTTCAATCACTGCCTGGTGGTCTGCCGTGTGCTAATACTATTTTGCTGTAAAGCCCAGTCCACTTAGTATCCACTGCAGGGGTTGTAAGAGATTCTTCAGCTATGGCTTACATTGTGCAGCTACATAAGTGATTTTATCCCACCATTTTAATGTATACTTGTAGCTATGATCTGATTTTGAGCAGTCTAACATTTTGTGGGGAGATGACCAGTCATTATTATGATTCACTCATTTGCCATGATCTAAAAAGAACTTGTGTACGTCACGATCAATTGTCAATATCAAATATTTGAGTTTAAGTTAAAAGCAACCCCTGAACTGTGTTCCGTTTTGTTTCAGCATGAAAATGGATCACTACGAGTGTCATCTAATGCTCAAAGCAGACACAGAACCTACAAGATGCCCCATCTCTGTGCTCATTCCCTCTCTACTGTTAGCGGGCTGTGGCCCCTTTTATCCTCAATTTTTAGACACAAATAGATCATGCCATGAGTGGCAAAAGTGTTTCTATACGATGCTATTTCACATCGGGAACTTGCCTGCTGACTGTCATTTTACAAAAGCTTCAACAACTGCCTGGTGCCTCAAAACTCCCACCCACACCATCACCCAACACCACCTGACCTCTGACCTCCTAGCATTCCTGTTCATTCTTAGTTTCCTGACAGCTATCTCATTACATTGAAGAGGTGTAATCAGATAGATGCAACACACTAAATGTATGACAAGCAAACGAGAAAACATGTAAAGAAAGAAATTCAAAACATGTTTATTACAACAACAACAAATTAAAACGGGTTTACACTCATCCTGGACAGACTGTTGTACAAATGGGCAATACCCAGCTGTTTTATTTTTCCTCCTTGTGGGACATCATTAAGGGCTGAGAAAATTTGCTAAATTCACATAGTTAATCAATTAAAAACTGTTACAGATTGATGACAGATTTTCCAAGTGACAAGTTAATTTCTTATTTGAATCGAATCAAAGCAATTGGTGGGCTTTAAAAAAATTGGACAAGATGCCAAAATGTCTTTTATCAAAATGGTACAGATCGAGCACCTGGTCAAGTCAAATTCTATAGGAGGGCTTTACTGTAAGATCATTCTCAGTGCTAATGTCCATGTGGGAAAACTGTCACCAAAACATCAAATCATCTGAAGCACAATTGGGTGAAAAACTTGATGAAGAAATTTTGCAGAGATTTAGAGGCTTATTAACCAGGGCCTGCAAAATTTTGACCATTGTTGCAGACTGTATAAAGATGTTTTTCCCCACAATTTTTTGAAATTTAGCATTCAGTTGAATGAGAGCATGAACCTGACGAGCCTGTCCCAGAATTAAATTGCAGCTTGTAAACATAACCACAATGATGTTAACTTACTCAAACTTGATTCATCTATAATTATACGCCACTGGCTAATTAGCTACATCACCATCATGAACATTGTTTCAATTAATCCAGGATAACTACACATCAAAACACAAATAATAGATATTTTTTAGCACCAAAGTGATTAAATAAATTGTCATAGCAGCATTTGCTTGTTATGACTCAGTACATCTCCTAACAATAAAAGCAGTCCTTACTCAGACAAGTCTTTTTGTTTGATCAATATCCTGTCAACCAATCCAGGTCATGCCTTGCACCCCACCACTCAAATTACATGATGGAGTATGACAGAGGGCCCCTGACAAATGTAGCTTAGACACAGAGCATATGTCCCTTACTGCACCCCAAGTTACTGACAACTGGTTTACTCCAACCACTAAATCAAACTTACTCCCTTATGTAGACTGAATATCCTCACAAACTTTGGATCATGTTTAATTTAGGTGCCATATGAATTATTTAGGTTATGTTTGACTGGTTAAGATAAGAATAATAAATGTACTTTTTTCAACGGCATAGTTGAATAACTTCTATTAAAATAATTATTATTCAAATTAAAATCGATTAAAAATTGAATATGATTAAATTTTTGATTATTATCAGTTACAATTACTGATTGCATAGTAAACCTAATTAGTACACATTTAGCCGACATTTGCAATTGTAAAGATGCCCTTTATAATTCAGTTTAAATTATATAAATGTTATTCTGATTATTGAGAAGAATAGGTTTGGATTTTAACAGAGAGAAAAAGTTTTCTGAGCTTTGATGGACTGCACAATGCGAGATGGCCATTTATGGCAAAGCTGCCATTTACCTTCGTAAGCCAGAGAAGGAGAGAATTGAGGCTCAAAACAAACCATTTGATGCCAAAACTGCCTGCTATGTGGCAGATGCCAAAGAGCTGTACTTGAAGGCAACAATCCTCAAGAAAGAGGGTGGCAAAGTCACAGTCAAAGTCCTGGAAAATGATGAGGTATGTATGTAACATAATGTAAAACTCAGCTGGGAGTTAAATTTGATCACTTCTGATTTTGGACCAATGTCTTGTTGCAGGAGAGGACAGTTAAAGAAGATGACATCTCTCCAATGAACCCTCCCAAGTTCGACAAAATTGAGGACATGGCCATGATGACCCATCTCAATGAAGCCTCTGTCCTGTATAATCTCAAAGAGCGTTATGCAGCATGGATGATCTACGTAAGACAATCTCTATAATGAG